>MNCI01013322.1:137757-236864 GCA_015680685.1 Gnetum montanum
ATACCTCAGACTTGCTTAACCATACACCGTGACACATACAAGCAAGCCTGGGAAGACAACGAACGATTAACCCCAAGTGTTTCTTGTGGCGTTAAGGCATTTAGTCTGCGGAGTTTGACCGGATCGCGCGTGTACGCTCGTATTCGTATGGTAGAGTGTAGGGGTACCTCACCACTCATCAATCCTCCTTGTCATTTTTTTAGTAAGAACAAGGGGTTAGTGAACTATTTCCCCTTCCTAGCTTCATGGTGCTTCTCCTAGTGCCAATATCATTTGTGTTGTGTTTCTGTGGGATGGTAGTCCTAATGGTTATGATCCTATGCAATGTATTCATCAAGGAGATCCTAAATTTCCAACCTCTTAAGAGTTTGGAGTAGCATCCCAGGAATAGATCGGTCAAGAGGCAACACAACATTGCCCTTAATATCTCTCCATCACAGCTGTTCAACCTAATGTAGGATGAAGGTGAGACTGGGCACAAACTCATCTAGATGAGTGTACATGACATTGAATTCTTAGGGCACTAGCAATTTTGATTCATCATGCCTGTGAAAAGAAGACATTTTGGATTAAATAAAGATTCAATGTGCTTGAATTATAATTATTATTTTTATCTTTCAAATGATTGCAACTTTAAGGTTCATTTGAATAATCTCAAATAATATTCACTAAGTCCTAGGTAGTACACATATCAAACTACAAATCCTTGGTAATGGCACTAATGATGAGTGGTGAGTACCCCCTACATCCAACCATATGAATTACTAAGCATTCATGTATAATCCGGTCAAATTCCATGGACGTATAACTTTTGAAGCACCTTGGTCTCTAGGAAGTGAAACTAACTGTTGCAATCATTGTCTTCTCAATTACACTTGTGTGAAATGTAAAGGTATGGTTAAGTGCAACTAAGGCATATGATTTTTATCATTTTTATGTTTTTTGTTGTAAGTCACCTAAGATTAAAGAATAATGAATAAAATAATTAAATTTCTAATTTAATTTAACTAGCTACATTTAACTAATCTTGACATAAGCATCTATTCCCACTTATTGTACACATCTTGAACACGTTTAACACTACTGGGTTACCAAACATTAAGCATTACTAGGAATACCAAGCATCAAGTGTATGCTCAAAGTGGTCATACTTATGTTCTTAATTATTTCATCTAGCTTAATTTAGCTTAATTCATCTTCATGAATTACTTAATTACTTAAAGCATTAAAGAAAATTACATAAAACATTAAATGCATAAATAAACAATTAATCTATTTCAAAGTGTTACAAGGTTTATCAAAAAACTCATCTTTATTACCACACACACTATCGTGCTCAACTACAATAGTGCTCAAATAAAGATCTATACATTCTTTGACTCATACTATGAGCACTTAGAAAAATATTCCAACTTTCAAGTAGAAAAACTGCTAGAGCTTCACTACAACTATGATACTTATGCAATACATGTGTTTGGTGGGTGTGTATTTATAGGAAAAATAGGGAGCCCCATTGACAAGTACGCATCAATGGGTCAAACCCTACATCGACAGGGTTGTGTCGATGGTATCCCATCAATAGGGCCACATCAATGAGATGCCATTGACTTGGCTAACCAAACGACTCATCATCCACTATGCAAGTTCATTAATAAAACAAAAAAAAGTAGGTGAAAGAGGACATTCCAATTTAACACTAATAAAACTATTAAATAAAATTCAATTTTTTGCCAATATGTAAATTGAAGGCATACCTCTTTATAAATTTTTTGGATAGCTGATCATAGTGTGCTAGGATTTTATAAATTTTTGAAATGCCTCCATAACTTACTTTGGATGATAGAATCCTAGGCCTTAGAAAAGTCTACAAAGTTAATAAAAGTTTTCTTATGTGGATCTTTTTCTGTATCAATAAGATATTTTAAAGTGATGAGATGATTTATAGTAGAACGTTGTCACCTGAATTCTACTTGGGAAATTACATGTATATGATTTTATTTAGTTAATCTTCCTAGCATAAATTTTAGAATTGTGCCTAGAAGCTTAGCAAGAATATTGCTTATTAAAATAATTCTATACTTATTTAGATCTTTTTTGTCTTCTTGTTTCTAAGAGCATAAATATTTTATTAATGTACCATTCTTTTTCTAAACTCACTTAAACAATGTATTGCTATTTTCATGAAAATCTTCTATTCTATCATCACTATGAAATAAAGCTTGATATAAATTTTCAAAATCTTTGACAGTGAAATCATGTTCTATTCTTTTCTTGCTTTGAAAAAAATACCAAAAGCATTTAGAACTTTCTTTATTATTTCTAATAAACTATTTTATCTTTGCTTGATAAATTCCCTCTTGTTAATTCAAATCAAATTTTTATATGTATTGATAATCTCTGATGACTTCTATGTCTTCAATAATATTCTAGCTATCTTAAATTCTTCATAATAAAATTATTGATTATATGTACTTTGACCCTTAGAAATATTGAGGATAGCTATGATTAGATTTTTTGTAAAAGTCATACTTGGATTCCAAATATTTAAATTTCATTTTGAAAATTCTCCTTCATATTTGCAATTATTCTAAAGTTCTTTTTCCTTCTAGAATATCTAATATGTTGTGTATCTATTAATAACATGAAGTATAAAGGACAATGTTATGATTTAATTATTTTTTCATCTACTTCAAAACATTTAATGTTGCTAACATTGTCTGAGCTAGAAAGAAGAAAATCAATATGAGAGTTATCTTGTGATCCTAAAAATGTGAAACCACTTGATTTTGGATATTTATTGATGCCTTTTAAAACCAATAGATTTTGTCTTTATCCCCATTCTAATAAAGCTTTTTCTCCATGATTAAATTTTTTATCTTTAGAGCATCAATTTCATTTTATACTTTTCTCATATTCTAAAAAGCCTTAACGACTCGAATGACTAAAAAAGACTTGATTAGAACTAATTCTAGCATTAAAGTTATCACATATGTAAATTCTTTCTCTTTGAAAAAACTTGACAATATCTATGCTAAGGGAAATGGACATTCATTGCCCTTAGGCTAGGTTAGACTTTATCTTCTATTATCAATTAGATTAAAAATTTTATTTTTCTATTATTATTAGGGCTAGCATAAGGCCAAATCAACATCAACTATCATATGCCTCACTTTCAACTAAATCATACCTGATAAATCTACCACTAGTTTAAGTGGGAAGACAACATCTTACAATCAATGCTTAACTATCTAAATACCACAACTAGTCCCATCCACAGAATTTGACCGAATCGTGCATAAACGCTTATGATTCATATGGTTGGATGTAGGAGATACTCTACCACTCATCATTGGTGCCATTGCTAGGGATGGTACTTGTAACAACGAAAAATGTCAGTAGCTGGAAAATACCAAACAAAGTCCGTGTACACAGTTTTAACCATGGATCCATGTGAGGGCTGTGCTGGAGAAAACGAATCGGCAGTGCCCTGAACGGTCTTGTCGATCAGACAGGGACTTACTAAATCAGTAAATCGGTGAAGATTATAGATGTTTCGTGGGATGATTTGATTTGGTGAATCGCGAAAGGAGAGGAAAACAATGTAGATAAATTGCAATAATGACAACATTAACACGACAAAAGGAATAAGATGCAAGGAAAAACACGTGATGTCAAGATCTGTGCTTTAACCCGGAAAAATGAGTATTTTGTAGACAAAGTTACAATCGGAAGATTCCGATCATCTTGTGTGAAACATACACAAAATAACAAGAAAACCGTTCAACCAGGAGTACAAAATGAAGTTCGATCTACCTCGTAGGCCAGAGATGGAATGCAAGGAAGGTCAAGCTCTGATGTCTATCGATCAACTTCTTCTGATCAATAGAGCTCGCAAATCGCACCAGATGATCTCTCGATCTCTGATCTGCTCTTTTTGCCTTGGGTAGTCTCTCCTCGAAACTTCCAATGATCACCAATGGAGAGAGTTGTGTTTTCTCCGAAGGACCAATCGCTCCTGCTGTGAATGCTCAAGCAAAATGTCTTCTGTCTCTGTTAAAAGATGATGCTGCCAAAAGTTGCCAAAAATGCTGCCCTTTTCTATCTTTTTGCCAACTGAAGTATTTATAAGTTTGACAACATGTGGAGAGGGCATGGCCATGATGACACGTATTTCAAACCTTTCAAAACACCGTTGACTTGACCATCTTTGCATTGAAATTCGTGATTACGCACAATACACTCATCTGCGTATTATGCGTATGAATAACAAATGTGCATCGGGCATGTGTCAGCTGATTTTAGGCTACATTACGCTCGTTCGCATTGCATCGCGTGCAAGAGCGTAACAAAGCACGAAAATAATGGAATCAAGCTGTTTTACACTCGTTGATGCCGCCAAGCATAGTGAAGCGTAAACAATGATTAACTTGATGATGAATTACGTTGACATACGCTGCGTTGCGTAACGAGCGTAAGACGAGCAATCTGCAAAAAGAAGGGAGCCGATCTATTTATGCCTCCTTGGACTTTGCCTTTGACCTCTTTGAAGCTCATTACACATGCTTTGCGTGAGAGTGTAAATCCGACCTTGTACAAAAGACTTAGTAGAATACACGAGAATTCGCATATTACGATGCTTAGGCCTTAAGCTTCACCAAATCTGCTGAAGTAAGCTACCTTCCGATATCAGACTATGTTAAGCAGAATTACGCTAAGTGTCATTACGCTATGTTGCATAATATAGCATAAAGACAGAGAACATAATAAGATTGGAAATCTACAAAGGAACTCGAAGACTTGATGCTGCGTGCCTCTTTGTCTTACTTTGCATTGTTCTTCCTTCTGGAATTCTATTACACACTTTTACTTGATTTGTGGATCTTTGCCTGAGGCCGATTCGCAATTTCCACGGTGTTTCAATGGCCCCTCTTTGTTGACAGTTAGAGGGCTTTCCCGAAAGACGTCGACAAAGAATACAAAACACCAGATAGGTAAAAGCACCAACAGTATTCATCAATGGTTACTCAAGTGTCGCCCTGTCAACATAGAGGAGCAAAGATGGAGGAAATGGGAGGTAGGATAGTATAGGAGGAAACAGGTTCGAGGAAGACTCAAATGAATAAGGATAGCTTCTTCATGCATAAGCAGTTAGGCTTTCTCCTGCAGGTGTGTTAGCATGGAGATATGCCGTCATTTTGTTGATGAAAGGGGCTTGTATAGACGAATTGTGTTGCATTTGCGTGGCCTGGGTGAGATGTATTTCACCCATTTTGCCGACCCCCATTTTTTTATTGAGCGTCCACTAGGCGAATTGCGTTACGCCGGTTTATGGACTTGATTGTAATGCAAATGTAGAAAATGTGTGTTGCGGATGTAGATTTTGCGTACGGGAAGCAGATGGTGGAGATGTAGAAAAGTAAGAGCTAAGGGTAGGATTATAAGGAAAACAGAGGTGCACTCCTAAGTGGACAGGCTAACCTAGGCAGCCATTTCAAAACGTTATTTTTACTTCACCGCTCAGATGAATGCACCTTTGAACGACATCCTCGAAGGAAGTAACCTACAACCAAAGAAGAAAACAGAGGAGACTATTGCTCGTGCGAATTACCGACGAGTTTGTTGAAACAAGTACGATTAGAGGCGAGATAAATTGATCGGGCCGTGAAGGAGGAACTGTAGTACGAGGCCAGAGTCTTCAATCTTGATGCTTGGCCTAGCATATTGCCGCCAAAGAACATCAGACTCAGGGCACTTGACTGGTTATGCAAAGAACCAACTAGGTGAATCTGTGAAGCCAGAGTCTGATAGTGATGATGAACAGAGATCCCCGAGGTTGTTGTTGATGAGAATTCCTTCAGGACTCTGGTCGGCAAAACTAAACCCTCAGAAGTACCACCTCTGCAGTGGGTGCAGTGACGGCATCTTTGAGGGGTCAGTAGTATGACTTTCAGCACATCCGAGGAATTAGTAGGATGCCGGTGAGGTAGCGACGTTGGGACTGCCCCAGTACCCCATCCCGTTTGTCTTGCAGCTGTACAAAGATGCTTACGCTTGCTTGATTTGCATGATGGCAGCCTGTAAGTGCCAGTTTTAAGTCTTGGTAGACTGTCATTGCTGGTTTTAAGTCTCAGCAGACCATGGTCCCAGTTTAAAGTCTGGGCGGACCGAGAAATGCTAGTTTTATGTCATAGTGGACGGTGGCAAGGCTGATTTATGGTCTCAGCAGACCATGCTATGGATGTCAGTTTCATGTCATGACCCAAGAACAAATCTATGCTGGTTTTACGTCCCAGCAGACGGTTGCTTACCTTTGCCAGTTTTATGTCATGGTGAAAAGCCAGTGCTAGTTTAGCGTCGTGGCGGACGCATGTAAGAGATGCTAGTTTTTCGTCTTGGCGGACCTGTACAACCTTGCCAGTCTTACGTCGTAGCGGACGGTTACAACTTGCCATTTTTACATCGTGGCAGACGATCAGTGCCAGTTTAGCGTCGTGGCGGACGCATGAGGGGAGTGCCAGTTTTACGTCATAGCGAATGTTTGTTGCCAGTTTAGTGTCATAGTAGACGATTATGGTCATACCTGATGTTCACACTAGAGATGCAACTATATGTAGTACCGCTTCAGATATGTATGATTGACAAGGTTTGGTAACTCGTTGTCGTCGACATTTGCTAACTTGAATGCTCTGTTGCTATATGCATCAGCCACCAAGAAAGGGCCCTCCCAGTTTGCAGAGAATTTTCCTACTGGTTCACAAACAGCCTTGAGAACTAAATCTCCTTTCTTGATTGAACGCTGTTGAAGATTGTGACGATGCTTTTGCCTCTACTTGTCTTAATACTTTTCGATTGTATCAAGCGTCTGTATTCGCTTCTCTTCTACTAAATCCAAATCCATGATCCTAGACTCGATGTGTTGAGCCTCATTTATAATCATGGAGAGGACCATTCTCAGAGAAGAAATTTGCAACTCGAGGGGCAGCACTGCTTCAGATTCATAGACTAGGCTATAGGGCATACTATCTGTAGCCATCTTACATGTAGTACGATATGCCCATAGCACATAGAGGATTTTTTCGTGCCACCGTCTCTTGTTACTGTCGAGCATTTTCTTGAGCAGATTGATGATGACTTTGTTTGTTGCTTCAGCTTGACCATTCACTTGCAGGTAGTAGGGCAAGAAAAAAGATTGTTTAATGCCAAGGCTATCATAGAAGGATTTGGTTTCTGTACTACTAAACTGTGGCCCATTTTCGGTCACGATAGTTATCGAGAGACCAAATATGGCTACAATGTTATCTAAGATAAAATGGAAAATCTGTTGAGATGTGATCTTCCGTAAAGGAATAGCTTCACCCACTTCGTGAAATACTCAGTAGCGGTAATTATGAAGCTATGACCTGCGGAAGATTTCGGTGTGATGGGACCTATGATGTCCAGTCCCCATCATTGAAACGACCATGTTATATGAGTCGTATGTAACTCTGTAGGTGACACGTGTATAAGATTTGTGTAGCGTTGACACGTGTCACAAGTTTTAACCTTTGTTAGGCAATCTTTTTCCATGTATGGCCAATAGTACCCTAAGCAATGGATTTTTAAAGCCATAGCCTGTGGTGCTACGTGTCCTCTGCATAATCCCTTGTGAACCTCGCCAACTATACGTTGTGCTTGGTCCTTGTTAATGCAAGTAAGAAGCACACCATCAAAAGAGCATCTACAAAGAGTACTGTCTCCTATGATGATGTACTACCTAGCTTGTTTGCGGATTGCATCTTTCTGCACGCGTGTCAATTCATGCAGTAGTTCACCTTGCAAGAGGTAAGTTTTGATGTTGTCATACCATTCTGGCGTGCTATCCTCGAGAAGTGAAGATATTTGCACCACCTAAATGATCGGACTTGTACAATCTTTTATTAAAGCAAGACAAGTGTCGAGTAGATGTGATGGCACGTTTAAGGCCAACGTAGCCAGTGCATCGGCCAGTGTGTTATCATTTTGTGGCATGTGTTGGGCATCGATGGTCGTGAATTACTTTAGAAGATCTTTAGCCATATCACAGTAGGGCTATAAATGTATAGCTTTGCAGGCGTAGACTCCTGTGATCTGATTGATGATGAGCATCGAATCACCCCTAATTGCCAAGTGTCGAACATTGAGTTTGCTGGCAGTTAATAATCCCTTGAGGAGTCCCTCGTACTCTGCAACATTGTTCGTATAGGGGAAGGTCAAGTGATAAGCGTGAAGCCGCACATCCTTAGGTGATAGCATAATAACTGTGGCAGCACTACCACCTCTAGTGGTTGAAGCTCCGTCGAAATACAACGTCGCTTCGGGGCCTATTAAGACAGGGCTTAAGCTATGTACATATTCATCCAGAAATTCAGGCTCTATGGTTTCCTGACTATTAATAGGAGATGTTACTAATTGGTTAGCTATTGCTTGGCCTTTCATAGAAGATTGGCCAATGTAATGTAGATCGAATTTTTCCGTGATATCTTTCTAACAAGCTATTTTGCTACTTTTGTATAAGTTATGCGTAATGGCCCTAAGAATGTTATTTTTACAAATGATGTTAACTTGGCTATAGAAAAGATAATGCCTGCACTTCTTGAGCGTAAATACTAATGCTAAGCAGTTACGCTCTACTTCGTTGTACCTCGTTTCATACGCACATAGAGCATGACTCATGTAGTAGATGGGTACTTCCGACCCATCATCTCTCTTCTGACAGAGTAATGCTGCTAAGGCTACGTCTGAAGTTGCAAGGTAGATATAGAATGATTGATCCCTTTGCGGCAGAAAAACTATTGGCAAGCGTTGAAGCTCTTGCTTCAAGCTGTCAAATGCACGCTGACAATCGTCCGTCCATTCGAAATTAACCCCCTTTTTAAGCAAATTTTGCATAGGGTGTAACTTGTCGGTTAATCTCGAGATGAACCACCTGATAAATTGTAACCTCCCCTGTAATCCGCGTAATTGCTTAAGACTTGTAGGGGGTGTTAGTTCAACAATAGCCTTGACTTTGTCAGGATCCACGTGTATGCCAGTTTTCGATACCACAAAACCCAGCATGCATCCTGTTTTGACTTCGAACACACTTTTTTGGGTTAAGTCGGAGGTCATATTTAGAGCATCTTTTGAGGACTAATTCCAGATCCTCTGAATGATCTTCTGACTTTAAAGACTTAACAGCTATATCATCAACATAATCATTCAGTCTCCCCAGGAGGTAATCGCTAAAGATGTATGTCATGGCTCGTTGATATGTCGCTCCAGCGTTTTTTAAGCCAAAAGGCATCATGGTGTAATAAAAGGTCCCCTAGGGTGTCATGAATGTCGTTGTTAGCTGGTGCTTTGGGTTAATGCGTATTTGATTGTGGCTTGAGAAGTCATCCATGAAGGACAAAAGTGCATGTCCAGTGGTTGTATCCACCAATTGGTCAATACTCGGCAATGGGAAGTTATCTTTGATTGTAGCTTTGTTCAAGTTCCGGAAGTCTATGCAAATGCGTATTTCTCCGGTCTTTTTGGGAACTACTAAAATGTTGGATAGCCAGTCTGAGTAATCAACCGCACGAATAAAACCTGCCTGGTACAGCTTAGTGATTTCATCACGTACTGCTCGCGCGACTTTTGGCTTGATCTTTCGTGCTTTTTGTCTGACGGCTTTGATATGGGGATCTAAGATTATGTTGTGTTGAATTAATCTTGGGTCTATTCCCGACATATCCTCGTATGACCATGCAAACACTATGATATTATTCTGGAGGACCTGTTTTATGTCGTCATGTGCCTTTTGGTCTAATAGAGAACTAACCTTGAGAGTTTTAGTCTTGCCCCTATGTGTAACCACAGAGACCTCGTTGAGTGGATCTTCGGTTACATCTCCAGCTTCCAGATCTAGCATGTGCATTGATTGCTCTGGCCAATTTGGAGATGTTTCCGATGTGGCTATTATTGCATCATTAAGGGCTAGGTTAGTTTCTATTAATGTAGGATCAAGCTGTCTAATGATTTCACCGTGTAAGCTTGTTAAAACTAGTGGTGCAGATAACATTTGGTCCATCTGTCAATTATCCTGCAAAATTGTCAAATGCGAGAGTAACTAGAAAGATACTAAGTTTGATGTGATGAGTTTTTAACGAATAATGCTTAGTTTAGTGTATAGGACATAACGTGACATTACTGCATAAAGCTAACTGAATTTTAAATTTTGCGAACAGCCTGTAATTAATGAGACCTGATTACAAGGAGATAAGATATAGTAGTTTAGGGTAATTTTGGATCGTAATGCGTGTGATGTCTGACGCAATTAATGCCTCGATCCTTAGGTTCCAGCTCATACCAGCATTTAGGCAAGTCTTGCTGAAGTCGGGTATCAAGTCAGTTAAATTTTGTATATAGGTAAGCAGTTTTCATTGAGAACAGATTATTTGCTATCGCGAATTTGAATTCTGAGCTATTGTAGAGAGAAAGAAGGAAGAGCAGAAGATTGGAGCATGTTGTTTGTAGAGGCATAAATGTTGAAAGTGTGAAGGTGTTAAAACTGTGACAATGACACTGAAAGTGAGAGGGAAGAACGTGAAACTGGCCAAAATTGACGAGGTGCAAGGGAGCCTGCAGCGTGTTTCGTAGGCCGTGGTCGAAGTGAGAGACCCTACGCCTTTGAATCAGTAGGCCATCCCTCACTTATTCGTGTTGCGTTTGCAGTGTTTATTCTTGTAACATCGTCTGCGTAAATTAGAGTTTTAAACTATAGACCTCGCGTTAAAACGAGGGTTTACATACTAGGATTGCGTCTATCACCGTTGTCAGGGACAAACCTTGTACCATCACAAGGGTTTAGGCGATTTCAGCATAAATAGTTAAGCGTAATCTATAGATTTTCTGTATTTTATGCAAATATGAATTTAGACGTTGATGTGTTTATTATTGTCTCTGTACAGTATCATGTTAAGACTCGTCCTAATCATCTTGGATATAGTCGGGGTTTTGTGCTACATAAACCCGATCATACCTAATGTTCCTCCCCCTCAGACTCGATTGCAAGGGAAGGCCATATGGTTTCGAAAGGATGCGTTGGAGTTTCTGTAGTTTTTACTGCGTAACTACAATGTTATTGTATGGTCACACCTATCAGGAGATATTTCTGGTGCTATTTTGGAGCACCTGTTAGTGGGTTCGATGTAGGGAATTCTGGCTTTCTTGATAGATGGGGCTATCGACACTGGTCATCCCCAGGACCGCGAACTTAGCGCCAGAGGATTGAGGTGCTTAAGTTGGATCTGGGAAATGGCTTAGTTTAGCTGCTACCATGCATACAACACTCTGTTCGTGGCTCGTCATGTCTTGACTTCCAGAGCCCACCAGGCACAGTGTATTATTCAGGCGGGTAAGCGATTTTTGTTGGCGGTATTGTATATGTCTATTGTCTGGATTTTGTAAAGCGTAAGATAAGCGTATGTTGTATGATACAGGTTTTTTATCCATGAGAACAAATTAGTGGGCGATAATGATACGTTAACTTGGACCGAGATGGCAATAAAGGCGTTTTCCTCGACTAGCAATGTGCGCGCTGGTGTAATGGGGCAAACCTTCGACATTCATGAATACCCCACCCATTACGTTGATGCTTTCGAGAATTGCTAGAATCTTGGGTGGTTACATGATGATTAGACTTTGGATCCGCCCCTTACCGTTGCAAACGGGCAGAGGAAACTTCCTCCATTTCCTTTGCCATTTGGACCTGGTAAAGATATTGTATATTCTATTGTTGCATAGTGTAATTGTGAATTGTGAATGTTGTGCGATGGTGTTTTTTGACATGTGTCTTGCATTTTTTCAGTCAGGGAATCCCGGGAGATTACCCTTACAATTTTCGGCTGTGAGGCAAATACCCTTCTCTTTCGCTATGGCGGCATCAAGGAGGCACAACGCTAGCTCGGCCATGCAGCGGCCCCAGTTGCGTTGGTTACCAAGTTGCGCGAAGTGAGGCTAATGCACTTATTTTTGGCCGTAACCCCTGATGTCCCCGTCAATGAAATGTTAACGCTGGTCAACTCCTTCAGCGAAAAGGCTGAGCGCTTGTGCACGCGCGTGCATCACGTACGTGTAAGTTTTGATATTGATGCTCAGCATTTTGCAGATCTTTTCGGCATCCCCTTTGACGGCCTTCCCATAGAGGAAAAGGCGAAGAGGAGCCTCGCCTGATAGGAGTGGCTAGGGGCCAAGAAGGAGCCTAAAAGGATCCCTTGTGAGAAGATCAAACCAGAGATCGCCAAGACAATTTATCCCCTGTTCTGGGCCCAGGCTTTCCCCAAAACACTCTCGCAGGGGAGATTCTTTACCATAGAACAGACCCGTATTATGCGGGAGGTTATGGAGGAAGGGACCCAGTTCGACTGGGCAAGCTATTTTGTTGAGGGATTACGCACTGAGATGATCAGGCTTCGCCAGAAGCTTGATTCTCATTTCAATGTGCATTACGCCTTCTTCATAGCTTGCCTTCGACGTTTTGCCGAATTTTTGGTTATCCAAAGGAATGGGGTCTAGGTGCTGCAGGACCGAGACCAGCTATCCAAACCTTGGATTACCCACATTTTTGGTACAACCCGTGGACAGGATCCCCCGGAAGGGATTGGCGAATCTCTGTTTGTAACAACCAGGGATTTGGCAGCGTCTCGAGTGCGAGGCCCCGACAGCGTAGGCAAGGTAATGCCCACTTACACTGGTGATGCTTCGTGAGGGAAATGCTTGGCAGCTGAAACTGTAGAGCCTTTGGCTCAGTGTAAAAGGCTTCGCTTAATCGAGGCCTCTGTGGAGCCAGCAAGTGGCACAGGCCATACTGTGCAAGTCAGAGTTCAGTGGAGTAAGCCTCCACCTGGTAAGTGTAAAGACATAGTTATGGCCATTTCTGTATTACACAACTCTATTCAGCGGATTTTGAATCATTTAAATATATTATGTGATTTGAACAGTGATGTCTACGGAGTAGTTGACCCCTGAAATAGGGGCAATGATATTAAGTCGTAGGGAAGGGGCCCCAGTTTTAGAAGAAGAGGTCCCAGCTATTAGAACGAGCAACGCACAGACCTTTGTGCGTGAGGAAAGGGAGGAGGAGAACAATGCTGACGCGCTTCCCACCACATCCGGTAGAGGTAATGAGGGTATTGGGAATCTTAAGGAGTTTTGTTAATACTTAGAAATTCTAATTTGATTATGCTACATGTGAAGAAGAGGTATCCGCGTCTGCCACTGCAAGCAGAGCGTGGAGAGAATTTCCTAACAAATTTACCTTCATGGAAGGCGTTGTCAGTGATATGATCGAGCGTCTTGAACGCGTCGATCCTGGTGCAAGTATGTTATAGCTGTAATATGTTTATTTCATTGATAAAGTAATAATGTTTTATCTATATTAATAACGTTTGCTGTCAGGAGCTTACCTTCGATGGGACCCAATGGAGCCCATTGATTTGGACACAGTGGAGCTTCCATCTGACGGGGTGGTCGTGCCACGCAGCATTTATGAGGAGATGTGTAAATGTGTGTTACTCTCAACTCGCTCCTTGTGGGAGAGTAAGAGTGTGAATGAAGACCTCTGGAAGAAGGTGCAGAGGTTAGAAAGGGAGAAGGAGTCTCTAGACAAAAAGGTCGGAGACTTAACATCGCAATGCGAGTTCCTACAAGCACAGGAAATGGGTGAGGAGGACTGGCACACAACTGTAATTGACTATTCTCGCTATTGGACCGCAATCAGGAACAGTGTGCAAACTAGTCGGGAGTTGGTGGAGTAGCGGATGCAGATAGAACTGTTATCTCAGAAAAACCAAGATTGGAAGGATTTCTATGCAAGTGTGCAAGGGTGGGGGCAGAAAGAAAAGGATCACAAACATTTGTATAAGCGAGAGAGCATCGCTTATCGTAAGCATTACTGCGATTCTGCTGTCGAAGATCAATCCTTGCGGGTATACCTTGATGTCATTGGTGCATCCCAAGCTTTTGGGAAGTTTCAAGAGCAGGTGACAGTAAGCGCGTCACCGGAAAGAGAAATGACTCTTTACAGGGGCGAGACTACTGTCCCTACTTCCTTGATCCACCTCGCTGGACTAGCGTGGAAAAGGGGAAGGTGAAGACTGGAGCTGCTCTGGGGAATGACGTATGGTCTGAACTAACTAAAGATGAGATTATGCAGCGCCTATGGGTCGGTTTGGAACAGCTCCCTTTTGCTGTAGAAGTAGGACCATCGTGAGTAAGTTTAAACATTATTGAATCTAAGTTTTCTGATTATGGTGTCAAGTCCTTGTTAATATATTTGCTGTATACAGGTACAAGAATTGGAAGGCGAAGGCGAACAGGCTGAGGAGCAAGCGCAGGCAGAGGAGCGTAATAGCGAAGAGCATCCTCTTGTGGAGCGAACGTTAGAGCAAGGGCCACATGGGGGTGGCATTCCTTGTGAAGGAATACATTCTAAGAATGACAGCCCACTTGAGGATGATTTATTAGGCTTGGAGCCTGACCTAAGGGATACGGGTGATAGTGGCACTAGGGGGGAAGCGTAATCATGGTTTACGCATAATTTGATTGATTGGAATTGAACAGTGATTATGTGGATGTTGAAAAGACTGTGTGGCTTTAAATGCAATTTATTTCATTCTTTTTGGTTTTATCTCTTTATTTGCAAAGCGTAAGTGTAGTTGTCAAAGGTTTAGAATAAGTTACATTGTTGTGAAATGGAATTGCTAGTTTAAGGCCATCGTGTAACATTTGTGTAAAATGCAACAGAATTAGTTTTAGGCCGTTGCGGGCCTTTGCTAGTTTAAGGCCATTGTGGGTCATTACTAGTTTTAGGCCGTTGCGGGCCATCACTAGTTTAAGGCCATTACGGGCCTTCACTAGTTTAAGGACGTTGCGGGCCATCACTAGTTTAAGGCTGTTGCGGGCCATCTGCATAATTTTGGAAGCGTATGATAATAATGTACATTTCTGCATAATTGCACTAAAGTGATCAACAAGCGTAAATAACGTATAATAAAGAACTGTGAATGGTGTAAAATATATAGCAAGAATAAAGTATATATGATTATGTATGAAAGAAGATTGACAATGCAAACTGTTAAGCATAAAGGGCAAGATTAGTAAGGACGTGAAAATGCGCGTAAATGCCATTCAGATCAATCAGCAATTCGCAATTGTTTCTTGATGGCCTTTACATTCAGTGATGCGTAAGGGCAGGGGGATTTGCAGTCTGACTCTTCCACACCAGCATCCTGAAATGGGAGGTTGGCCCAAGCTAGACTGTCATCATTTGTTTTGGTTTGTTCAGGGATTCAGGAATGGGTTTGATCATCCGATGTTTCTATCTCCGAACCCTATTCTTCTTCAATATTGTTGACAATCCTGGGGGTGATTTCATCACCACGTATTACAACCTCTCCTCCTGCGTAAGGGAGATGTATTTCCTGATGGATCGGTAATGAAACTACCCTCAGTTGGGCTAGCTAGGACCTCCCTAGAATTAAGTTGAACCCGGGCATCTCCTCGACGACAAGGAATGTAGCATCCATTGGGAATTGATCCCCTGCCACAAATTCAATGTGCATCATCCCCTTGACCTGAACCCATGCTCCGTTGAACAACTTTACGCATGTTGTCATTGTGGGACTGATCTGTTCAACCAAACCCAACCTATCCACGATGGGGTAAGGAATGACATTTGTAGTTGCGCCATCATCCATGTGCACCCTCCGGATTCGGTATTGACCAATCCGAATGGTGATAAACATGGGTTTAGTTTTCACTTGACCTTTCTCAGGGTCATCTTTGATGGATTTGTCATGAAAGGTCAACGAGGTAGGTTTAGGTCGCTCAGCGTCGGAGGGAAACATGACAGCATGTATCGCTTCCTCCTCCATTGGTAAGCTTTCATCCATAGGTATGGATGTTAACATGCAGACCATGGCCTCATGGTGTTTTTGGGATGTCATGAGTAGGTCATAAAGGCTCAGTGTTGTATTTTTTTCTTTCGGAGCCTGTTTGACCTGCGTAAACACGTCGAGGAGGTCCTATTCTTTACTAGTTTGTTTGTCCCCTTTGTCTTCTTCCATTCGCCCCAAGAGACGGATCTCCCTGGGCAGAACGACATCAGTCGGAGGGTTGCTCTTTTTCTTGCCAAAGGAAGGTGGCTGTGTTTCTGCACCCTTGTCCTACCCAGGAGGCACAGACGTAGGGACAGAGGCCAAGGGCCTGGGCCTAGCAAAGGCTAGTGTCACACGGTTTTTAGTGGCATTGACTGACGTATCCCCTTCCTTTTGATTATTAGATGATGGTTGGTGATTTGTGTTAGAAGCTTGCCCCTGCGTAAGAGGGGCAGCTAGTGATTTTGGCACCCTGAGAATGAAAGGCGCCTTAGGTGTGGGTGCGAACATAGCTGTGGCTTTACTGTTACAGGGAGGCTGAGCTGCATTTGGAGAAGGCACACGAATGATGAAGGGTGGCCTTGAGACACCACTAGCTGCCGATGAAAAGCTTGTCCCCCTTGGTGAGTTGGTAGGCACATGCAAAACAAAAGGTTGTTTGTGTGGTACTTTCCTCTCACCATCCGTACTCACCACATTGATTGTGTAAGGTGCGTCATTTGCGTTTAACGAATCCTTGTACACATGCAACGCTTGATTTTCTAGACACGTTGGACTATTGCCATCTAGTTTTAAATGACCATCGTCGATCATGTATTGAATGTCGTCCTTCAACCCCAGCAGTAATCTGTGTCGTGACCACACAACTGGTGGTAGTCACAGAAACGGTCCAACCTGAAAGACTTTGGAACCGGTGGTTCATCAGGAAGGGCTAAAGAAGGGTTCTTCAGCAGTTCAAAATGACGCCTATGACGCTTCAGAGCTTCTTCGGATACCTTCTTGGTCTGAATGTATCCTGCCCCTAATAGTTGTTTCAACAGTTTCGAATGTTTTACAGGGAAGGCTATATACTTTGAGCGATCTTCATGCTCAAAGTTTGGTTTTGGTTGGGGGGGGGGGCTTTTCAGTGGTAGATGTGTCTTGGCTAGTGCTGCTCACACTAGCCATGGTCTCAGGGGACGCCGTAGGTGCCTTCTTGTTTTTGCTCTTAGCACCCTTAGCCAACGCAGCTACCGTCATTGTTGTTGCCTTACCTTTATCCTTACCCTTGTTGTTGGCATTTTTGTAGGCGACATACGTCGGGTCTTTGCTGGCCTCCGCAGCATCTTGGATGCTCTTGGTCTAGGCAAAAGCCTGATGTAGGGAGCTAGGGAAAAGATAATACAGCTTAGATTTGATAAAATTGTTAACTGCTCCTTTGAATATGGCCAGCAAATGGGCCTCCGCGATTGGCTCGCGGATTTCATTCAAAGTAGCACTCCACCGTTGTATAAATTTTTGGACTGGTTCGAGTAGGTCCTATTTCACTCCCATGAGTTGATCTAACATGACCTCCGGCTTTAGGTTGTATTTAAAGCGAGTCACGAACTATGTCAGAAGCTCTTCCAAGGTTGAGATGGAAGAGCGAGGGAGGGCTCGATACCAATCTAAAGCTTTCCCTGCTAGAGACATAGCAAAGACATGGATAATTGTGTGAGGCCACTACTGTAACAAGAAAGACTCAGATCTGAAGGTAACTAGGTGAGCGTTGGGATCTCCCTCCCTATTGTATTTAGTCAAATGGGGTAAGGACATCCTTGGGGGCAACGACAGCATGGGGATTGCTGGACAAATAGGATCATCTTGATAGAAATCCATGATTTGTATAGTGTCAGAGCCAGCGGCCTTAAGGCGTCTAACCTCCTCAGTGAGGGTCTGAATAAGTAAGAAAGCTTGATCCAAACCTATTGATGGATATGTTTGTGCAGGAGGAGCAGGGGGTTGAACTGGAAGAGCAGTGCCAGGCAGTGGAAATGGAGGGATGGTTTGGCTGGAAAATGGTGCGGTGGGGATTCCTGCAGACATAGGTGTTTGTGAGGACCACCACCCACCGGTTTGAGAAGAAAGATTGGCCGCCGCCGGCTGTGTAGGATAGGGATGATGAGGATATTGTGGGACCATCTACGGAACATGTGTTGTGGGTGCAGCCAAGGGTTGCACACCATATACCGTAGACTGGTTATATGGTGCCACGGGAATGTTCCACTGACTCGCGGTGGGCTGTTGGACGGACGTCTGTGGCTGAACAAGGACTTTGATTTGTTGGCTCGGAGGGGGCGGCAATGATAAGGTTTGCACCGGATTTTGCACCAGGCAGGTTGTAAAGATGGCTTGGGGTTGGACTTGCGGGATGAAATGAGGTGCGGTGGATGTAGGGACCACTGAGGGAATACTGATTACGCGTGGTGATGAGATCGCCCCCTTGTTATTTTGGGGTATTTGCACTTGTAGGATGGATAACTGCGTAGTGGCTTGTGGGATGACAGGGATGTGCATCTGTATGGTCATGGTGGGATTAAGAGGGGCGGCTTCTCCGTTGAGAGGAAATAAGGGATTGACGGAGGTATGGGGACTAAGAGTGTGATATGAATGTTCAGACTGGGCTGCAAATTCATCATCCTCTTCCTCCCTGTTCTGGGGTTCCAACATAGCCCGGGTAGACTGACTCTTAGCCATGACCAATTGTGTTATGATTTCATGGTGATGTTCTGTCAGGGGAATGATGTCGTAGGGAGTAGGGGTAAAATCCTAACCCCCTCGGTGTATCATCTCAAAATATTGTTTCGCCTTGATTTCGGCTCGGCTAAGGGCAAGCTTCGCCTGGATCTTGACGTAGATGAAGTTATATTCTTCAGGGGTAACGATAGTAAATACGAGGTCTTTACCTTGCAATCTTAATAACCGACGCGATGGTCCCTAAGGCCCCATAACACCAAAGGCTGGTCCGGTGGTGGCGATGGGGTTTACAAATGTGGCACCCAAATTGGTGGCAACCATGGCGGTTGTAGTTGTGTATGATGAATCCATTGGTCAAGTAGATTAACGACAATAAATGACTGGATCTAAAAGGCTATGGGGAAGCAAGATCGCGATTAGGATTTCTACCCTGTAGGACTCCAAAGGAATCGTTACCGTGACTGATCTACACTGCACGCTTTTTGTAAACTTCCCTAGAGGTATTACGTTTACGTTTTGGAGATGCGGGTACAGATCGCTTACAGGGCTACCCGTAAAAATACAAATCTAAGCCAATCTTACCCTCCTTCTAGCGCTAGAAAACTATAACGATAGAAAATGTCGGTAGCTGGAAAATACCAAACAAAGTCCGTGTACACAGTTTTAACCACGGATCCGTGTGAGGGCTATGCTAGAGAAAACAAATCTGCAATGCCCTGAATGGTCTTGTCGATTAGACAGGGACTCACTAAATCAGTAAATCGGTGAAGATTATAGATGTTTTGTGGGATGATTTGATTTGGTGAATCGCGAAAGGAGAGGAAAACAATGTAGATAAATTGCAATAATGACAACGTTAACACAACAAAAGGAATCAGATGCAAGGAAAAATGCGTGATGTCAAGATCTGTGCTTTAACCTGGAAAAACGACTATTTTGTAGACAAAGTTATAATGGGAAGATTCCGATCATCTTGTGTGAAGCATACACAAAATAACAAGAAAACCATTCAACCAGGAGTACAGAATGGAGTTCGATCTACCTCGTAGGCCAGAGATGGGATGCAAGGAAGGTCAAGCTCTGATGTCTATCGATCAACTTCTTCTGATTAATAGAGCTCGCAAACCGCGCCAGATGATCTCTCGATCTTTGATCTTCTCTTTTTGCCTTGGGTAGTCTCTCCTCGAAACTGCCAATGATCGCCAATGGAGAGAGTTGTGTTTTCGCCAAAGGACCAATCGCTCCTGCTGTGAATGCTCAAGAAAAATGTCTTCTGTCTCTGTTAAAAGATGATGCTACCAAAAGCTGCCAAAAATGCTACCCTTTTCTGTCTTTTTGCCAACTAAAGTATTTATAAGTTTGACAACATGTGGAGAGGGCATGGCCATGATGACATGTGTTTCAAACCATTCAAAACACCATTGACTTGACCATCTTTGTGTTGAAATTCATGATTACGCACAATACGCTCATCTGCGTATTGTGCGTATGAATAACAAATGTGCATCAGGCATGTCTCAGCTGATTTTAGGCTACATTATGCTCATTCGCGTTGTGTTGCGTGCAAGAGCGTAACAAAGCACGAAAATAATGGAATCAAGTTGTTTTATGCTCGTTGATGCCGCCAAGCATAGTGAAGCGTAAACAATAATTAACTTGACGATGAATTACGCTGACGTACGCTGCGTTGCGTAACGAGCATAAGATGAGCAATCTGCAAAAAGAAGGGAGCCGATCTATTTATGCCTCCTTGGACTTTGCCTTTGACCTCTTTGAAGCTCATTACGCATGCTTTGTGTGAGAGCGTAAATCCGACCTTGTACAAAAGACTTAGTAGAATACACAAGAATTCACATATTACGCTGCTTAGGCCTTAAGCTTCACCAAATTTGCTGAAGTAAGCTGCCTTCCGATATCAGACTATGTTAAGCAGAATTACGCTAAGTGTCATTACGCTATGTTGCATAATATAGTGTAAAGACAGAGAACATAGTAAGATTGGAAATCTGCAAAGGAACTCAAAGACTTGATGTTGCGCGTCTCTTTGTCTTACTCTGCCTTGTTCTTCCTTCTGGAATTCTATTATGCAATTTTACCTGAATCGCAGATCTTTGCCTGAGGCCAATTCGCAATTTCCATGGTGTTTCAGTACTAATTATCTAGATTAGTTATATCATGAACAATCATTGTAAAAGTATTAATGATTTATCTTTCAGAAAATATTAATATTTGAAGTCACACATGTTAAAAGCCATGTCTTCTTCACATAGGACTAATAATGCATTACACAATGAGAATACTAGTAGGAGAAATGGTAGGTTCTATATCAAAGAGAATTGGAGTGAACAACCTCAAGCAAGATTTTGTACACTCATTTTGACCCTTACTATACATGCAAGAACTATGTTCAATTGGTGCAAACAATCCTAGAGGAGATGGAGTAAGTCCTAGAACAAGGACAACCTCAAGGACTAGGACCTCTTCTAAACCTAGAAGAGATAAATCAAGGGACCATAGGAGGAAATCTAGTAGCTATGGTGATTCCCCCAGCTCTCCATCTTCTTCTTCCTCTTCCATGTCTAGTTCTAAAGAAGGTGAATGTAAGAATAGAGATAGAGCTCTACTAAGAAGTTAAGATGAAGATAGAAACACAATGCAAGGGCAAAATCAAAGCCATCAAAGTGAACATAGATAAGATCATGACTATTAGAAAAATAGAAATAGAGAGTCTTACCATGATGTTTCTGATGAAGATGATCCCTTGTTGGCTACTAGGGACATGACACAAATTAGGGAGCCATTTCAAATACCCCAAAGGCACCAAAGGAATAGCTGCATCAAATGGCTTAATATGAAAAACATTCCTAAATTTAAGGGAGGTTATAATTCTAATATACAACATCATTTACAAGCCTTCCATGATGCCTGTGCCTTGCAAAATATCAAATGTAAGTAAAAAAAGCTTAAGCTCTTTCCTAGAACACTAATAGACAAAGCTAAAAGTTGGTATAGATTGTTCAAATTGAATTAATCCTCTAGTAGTCCACAATGCTGAAGCTCTTCAATGAAAAATACCAAACCTATGCAAAAGCATCTAACCTAAGAAAACAAATCCAAGGATGGAAGTAAGGAAAACATGAATCCTTGGATGTGGCCTTGGATAGATATTATTTGCTATTACATAGATGTCTAGGTCATGAGTTCTTTCAAAGAGAGTAGTTTTTCCACATTATAGATGAGCTTCGTAATCAAATGAGGAAGACCCTTAGGATCTATGCCCAATGTTGGTGATCCAAATTAAAAGCCCATCAGATACAAAGGCTAATTGAACAAGTGGCAAGATAAGAAGGAGAGCTATGTAAACAAGATTATCTAGAGGAATATAATTAGGATCCAACTCTTTAATAGAAGGAGGTCCATATCTATAATGAGGAAAAAAAGACAACTCTTGATGAGATGATTTCACAACAAACCTTGCCAACACAAAAGTCTATCGTTGAGCCTAGGTGATTAGCGACAAGGTACCCCTATGCTCAATCATACAAATACAAGCGTTTCACGCACGATCCAGTCGAATTCCAAGGACTAAGTGCTTATGCGCCCTAATGGAACACTTAGGGTTAATCAATTGTTGTCTTCCCAAACTTACTTGTATTATCATGGTTGTATGGTTAAGTAAGTTTGAGGCATATGATTTTTATAGATTTTATGTTTTTATGTCCTATTGCTAATAAGGGAGGAGAGTGAGAGATAACTAAGTGACTAATTTAACTTCACTACTGATCAACTAGGCTTTAACTAATCCTAACACCAATATCCGTTCTCACTTGTTGTACACATCTTGAACCAGTGCAACACTATTGGAATTACCAAACGCTAATTGTTACTGGGTTACCAAGTGTTGCACGCATGCTCAAAGTGATTGTAT
This sequence comes from Gnetum montanum, assembly GCA_015680685.1. Classification (NCBI taxonomy): domain Eukaryota; kingdom Viridiplantae; phylum Streptophyta; class Gnetopsida; order Gnetales; family Gnetaceae; genus Gnetum; species Gnetum montanum. The sequence continues at coordinate 160,318 of MNCI01013322.1, forward strand.
TGTGTGTGCTAATAATAGAAATGTAAAGTGCATAAAATAAAATAAAATAATAAAATAAAATAAATGCAGAAGAAAATAAAATAAAGGAAATGAGTAAGAAAAAAAATCTCAAGGGCTACAAGGATGAATCCAAAAGTTCGTCTATATTGCCATACACAACATGTGCTCAGGTACACAATGCTTGAATAAAGATCTATCCACACTTAGACCTCATGCTGCAGGAACTTGGCTAGAGTTTCGCTACTTGACTTCTAAAAGACTTCCTCTTCTGAATTTTTCTTCTAAATTATTATTCTTCATCTTCTTGACTTTCCCCTATTGTGTGCCTAGGCATTGTATCTATAGGCTTGGGAGAAACTAATCTAATAATTACAAAAACTGCCACTCTAATTTTAGAGAAACTACCACTCTAATTTTAGAGAAACTGCAACTCTAATTTTAGAGAAATTTCCACTCTAATAATGACCACTCTAATAATTAGAGTAACCACCCTAATAATAATCACTCTAATTATTAGAGTAACCACTCTCATCACTAGGGCAAGAATAGATAGGATGTGCAAAATGATGAATGACAAAGTTACAACTTACATGAAAGCCATAGAGGAGAGGATAACATAAAAAGAATCAGGTGATCAGAATAAGAAGAGAAGAAAGACCAAAGAAACAGGTGGAAACACTTGTCAACAAAAATGGAAAGGGAATGTAGTAAAAGAGGCTATAGCCACAACCACAGAAGAAGATGATGGATGTGACATCTACCAATATGACTATTCAAAGGTCTGTTACATGAGTTTGGGGCTTTTGCTTTGAATTCCAAATTCATAAAAAAGCATATGCCTATGAAATTACCTTATTCACAAGATAATTATAAATAGTCCTACCACCAACTATACTATTCTAGTGGGACTTCTTATCAACCTCAACACTACTATCAATCGTAGTGGCAAAACCCATAGTCTTGGGGAAGGCCATCATCAAACCAGTAATACCCTTATTGCTAATTGGACTTGTATGAATACTATGTATAACAACCTATTTCTTTAATTGGTTCTACTTGCTTTACCTCTAATCACTAGTATCACTTTCTTGAATATCATCAACCCACAACATCTCCTATAGGATCATCATCTTGAACCTTTTATCCTCTATCACATCCTCAACATTCTGATACTTCCCTCCAACATATGTCACCATCAATAACATGGGAAGGATCAGCACCACAAACTCAATGGAATAATGCCACTTGTGTTATGAACATACATGTAAATGATAATGTTAGTAGATCTCAACCAAAGTCTCAGAAACATCTTTTCTTTAGGATGGTTTCCTCACATGGGCACAAAACTTGTAAATCTACTAACTCATCAAAACTAGCACAATGCCAATCTGGTGCAACACCCTTCCTCACAAAAATTATGTCTCCTAATCATATGCAAAAGCCAACAACCATCATCACTCCAACGTAAGATGTAAAAGATGAACCTATCATTGTGGAGAGACAGAAAAATCCATGCATCACTAATAATGATAAAGGGTGTAGTTATGAGCTGGTAGTTCAGAGTGTTAATACAATCCTTATACCAACCCATAACAAGGTTAAGGAATAAGTATGTGAGCTAAACCAAGTTAACATAGTAGCCACCAAACCAAAAGATGCCCAATGGCTCAAAATTGCGAATATAAAACCGTTCCAAAAATGCATGGAAATATCCAACCCACTTCTTAGCTCTTTTTCCACCTATAAGCTTAGTCATGGGGAAGATGCCCCATCCTAAATCAAGAACTAATAAGTGCTTTTTACTTTTTTATTTTATAATTTTATCATTTTCTATTTATTTCAACATTCTTTGATTCTTAATATGTTTTTCATTTCTTTTTATTTTTCTTTTATTTATAATTTTCTCTATTCTTGAGTCATTTTTTATATGTTTTATGGATGTCTTCAATGTTTTTGTTAATAATGTTGTTAGTCATGATGTATAAAATAACACTATGTATTGGATTTTTAAATTATGCTATTAAAATAATTAGGTAGATAATTGTATAAAGTAGTGAAACCACCTCACCCATTCCTCTAGTTCTCTAAATAAAAGGTCTTTGTCATGAAAATAATATGGTTCTTCTTACATCAAACTGTAGTTAATTAGTGATCATGACACCTTGAAGAAAGAGGGAAAGACCAAGTGGGAATGGTACAGGGTGTAACCCCAAGGGGATTTGTTGTGTTCTCTTCTTAACTTCCTTAATGTGGTTTATGACTCCTCTAGGAATGTATCATCAATCCTCCATCAATCAATAAATAGGAAATTCCAAAAAAAAAAAATAAAAACAAAAAAAAATAATGGAAATTCAAAGCACATCCCTTAGAAACAACAAAGGGATACAAGAACTAGTTAAGGGGTTGGAAAGGCATGTTACCCATGCCTAAAGATATCCCTATAACTAAGGCCCTTTCTTCTTTCTTCTCCTTTTAGAGTGATGATCATTCTTTGTGGTTGTTATGGACTCATGATGGTAGGTGGAAAGGAACACATCAATGCGAGGTCACTATTAATGGTATGGACTATGGATAGGTATGATGATCATTTTAATCACATTTGACACATGAACCTATTGCAAACATGGTAAAGCACCTTACATCCCAATCTCTGCAATCCCTTCTCATTCCATTCATTCATCTCACTATTGTCTAAATTATCAGCCTTTTGGTTTTGTATAGTATAGTGCAACATCCCAACTAATGAGTCGTTGCTAGTTGGCTGTGTCGATGAGGCCTCATCGATGTAGTGTCTATTTGTCACTTATAAATACATGCCTACCAAATATATTTATGGCGACTTAGATTTCCATGCAGCAAAGCTCTTGAATTTTTTCCATTCAAAAGTTAGAATTTTCCCTCGAGTGCCCACAACAAGAGTTATTGAGTGTATGGATCTTTATTCAAGCATTGTTGTACCTAAGCATGACAATGTGTGTAATAATAAAGATGAGATTTCTAATAAACCTTGCAACACTTTGGATAGATTAGCTATTTCATTCATGCATTTAATTTTTTGAATTATTTTTTAAATGTTTTTAATTAGTTATTTAATATTTTCTAGTTATTCCATTAATGAAGCAATTAAGTAACATAAATTACATACATAAGTATGATTGCTTTGAGCATAACATATATTCGCTTGGTAATCCCAATAGTGTTATTGCTTGGTACACCCAGTAGCATAATGCTTGGTCACCTAGCAACAAAAATGTGGGTTTAGGACGTGTATGAAAAGTGGAAATGGATGCTTATGTTAGGATTAGTGAAATGATTAATTAATTAGTTAATTTAGATTAGTTAATCAAATTTTCCTTATGTACATTTCAAGCATCAAACTATAAAAACATAAAATAATAAAAATAAAATGCCTCAGTTACACTTAATCATACCAATGAACGTCACAAGTGTAATTGGAAAGACAGTAATTGACCTTAAGGCTAGATTCACTTCCTAAAGGACTAGTGCACCGAAAACTACAAAGTCCATGAATTCAATCAGATCATGTGTGAATGATTTATGATTTTTATGGTTAGGTGTAGGGGTACCTCATCACTCATCATTGGTGCCATTGTTAGGGACCTTGTTTTTTGAAATGTGCACTATTTAAGCCTAGTGAATACCATTAATATCATTGCATGAACCTCAAATTCAATATCACTCCCACTATACATAGAATTATAAAAGCACACTAATAATTTCATTCATATTCTAGGATGTCTTCTTCTCACAAGCATGAAGATGTACAGACTTCACCTTCATCCTACATCAGAATGAACATCTAAGATGGTGTGATATGGAGGGCAACATTGTCTTGCCTCTTGATAGATCCATACTAGGGATGTTATTTAAAGATATTTAGAAGTTGGGCATCCTAGAGCTTCATGAGAAATATGTTATGCACAATCATGACACTAGGGATTACAATCCCACTGAACCATAATGAAGGAGAGATCAATACGAAGAACAATACCACAAGTTTATGAAGGGAAAATACTTTAGTAACCTATTATTCCTACAAAATCAAGATGAAAACAAGACTTCTCATTTTGAGGGTTCTCAACATGAAGACTCTCCACCCCCTATTGATGATAATGAGGGTGTAAACATGAACCTATGATCTACTATACATAAACTAGGTTTAGGAAAGAGTAACAGTCAAGGTAAGGACTCGGGCAAACATTATAATAATAAGGGATATAAGGATGAAGATAATAATAATCAAAAAGGTGGTGGCAAACACCATGGTGGTGGTGGCAATCCACCTTGCTCTTCATCCTCTTCATCTGATTCCAAACACTCCTCTTCATTTGATGATTCTTGTGGAAGCTACCATTGAGAAAATCATGATGAAGGTGGTTGACGAAACAATAATGACCACGAAGGCCATCACTATTGAAGGGGTGGTTGAGACCATCATCAACATCATCAATGCAATGATGATGATGAACATCTATTGGTGACTTAAAGTATGCTCAATATTGCAGAGGCAATTAGAATTCCAACCATGCATATGAAAGATAGTAGGATCAAGTGCCTAGACATGAACACTATCCTAAGATTTGAGGGGGGATACAACTCTAATACTCAAATGCATTTACAAGCTTTCCATGATGCCTATGCCTTACATAACATAGAAAACGAGTGGCAAAAACTTGAGCTTTTTCCAAAGACACTCATCAAGGAAGCTAAAAGCAGGTATAGATCCCTAGAGCCAAAATCCATTCACCAATGAAGTACTATGTTAGAGATATTTAATGAAAAATACCAAACATACTCTATAGTGTCTAATTTGAGAAAGCAAATCTGAGGCTAGAAGAAAGGAACATATGAACCATTGGATGCCACCATGGGTAGGTATTATTCACTCTTACACAAATGCATTGGTCATGATTATTCTCAAAGGGAACAACTTCACCACATCATAGATGGGCTCAGAGAAAAAATAAGGAGAACTCTTGGGGTATATGCCCAAGGAAGATTGTTTAAACTGAGAGCTCATCGGATCCAAAGGCTAATTGAGTAGGTAGTAAAAGAGGAAGGTGAGCTACAAAAAAGAGAAAGTTATAAAGAGTACAATAGGGAGCCTTCCATCAAAAAATGAGAGGTCCACTTTTGTGAGGAGGAGAAGTCACCACTCAATGAAGTGGGGAACAGAAAAACCTTGCCTATTCAAAAATCTATTTGGAAAAGGTTGATAAGTTATGGGATTCCTTAGATGAGAAATTTCAAATTTCCTTAAACATTGTTGAAGAATCCAAAGAGCAAGTAGTGATCCTAATCGTAGGAAATAAAAAGAAGCTAAACATGCCTACCAGAGAGGTAAGGGAAAAGCTGCTATCGTAGAGGGAGTTGTGGAGTCTGACTCTGATGATGAAATAGAATGTGATATCTATCACTATGAGCATCCAAAGGGATGTTGCCATGTGATTTCACACTTACAAGAGTTAGTGGGGTATGCATTAAATCCTCATCTAGCAAGCATGTAAGCACTAATATGATTACCTTATCCTTAGGGCAATCCAAAGTAGTTCCACCAACAACAACAAGCTTACTAACCAAGTGGAACTCCTCCACAACTGTATGAACAATACCAATAGTGGTATTAATCACAATCATGGAGAATGCCACCGCCAAGGCAATAGTACCCTTATAGGCAACCAGATCCATACGAGTACTATGTTTAGTAACCCATTTCCCCTAGAAGTTCTACAAGTCATGCATCATTTTAGTATCACTATTACCCTCTAAAGTATCACTGAACACATTCACAATCTACTCAAGGGAAGAACCCATATCCATATCATCCTCTACATCCCTCTGTGCATACACCTTCACCTTCAACCCAATTACCTCTTGCTCCATCTATGCAAGGTGAGATTACTCCACACTCACAACTAATTTTTCAACCAAGTGGACCTTTCTTTAGATCCAACAACCCTCTCCAACCTACACAACCTAGTCTGGCTAATCACCTTGTATCTCCAATACCCTCATCCTCCATCTTAAATACCTTTGAGTTCCCTTCAAACTAAGTGCTACCTTAGATCCACACTGTAATGCTAACTCACACTATTTCTAATTAGATCAATGTTGGTCATCTTCCCAAAAAATGATCTGACCTAGGAAGTCCACTTATTTACCTATAGATTGCTAGACATGAGTCATGTAAGGCTCTTCTTGACTCTGGTTCCAAACTTAATCTCATCTTCCATGACATGTATAAGGCCTAGAACCCACCACCTCTCAAAAAGAGCAACATCCATCTAGAATTGGCTGATTAGTCAATTACTATCCCTATGGAATTAGTAGAGGAGATTGTGACCACTATTTGTGGGTGGTCCTACCCTGTCAATTTTCTAGTAATCAAAGTTGAGAATTGCAAAGGGGACTTTCCTATCATTATAGGAAGAGATTGGTTAAGCACGGTCAATGCATGAATGGGAATAAGGGATCTATCTCTAGAGATATCAAAGAAAATGAATTTGGAAAGATTGAGAAGAAGCATATTCCATGCATCACATACAACAATAATGGATTCAACTGCGTGCAAAATATTTGATCTATCAAAACCACATACATTAAATCATGTAATTAGTGTGCACAAGGAACAAATATTCAAAGGTGTTTGTACGTAGTATCCACAAAATAGGAGGGCAACCAGTTGTGGATAGCTAATTCAGATAGCAACACAATATGCATGAAGCCAACTAAGAGTCTAACATGCACTTATGCTGAAGGCATGGATAAAGTTAAAAAAGTTCATTCCCAACTCTCTAATGAAGATAATGATACATGTTGGGGAGAGTTGGAAATCCCTGATCACTTCAAGCAGGAGCCTCTAGAACTAAAAGCTTTATTGACTGGTATGGAATATGCATTTCTAAAGAATGGTAAACTGATCATAATTAATGTCAAGATTACTCTTGATAGAAATGAAAAGCTATTGAAGGTGGTGAAAAAATGGTCAATAGCCTTTGCTTGGTCATATCTCGAGCTAATAGGAATTGATTTGAGGATATGCTAACATTGCATTTACACTAACCTAGCCATGAAGCCAAGAAGGCAGCCACAACGGCAGCTAAACCCCAAGTTGAAGCAAATCGTTAAAGAGGAAATAGAACAACTTCTTAAGGTATCCCATCATAAATAATGAGTGGATTAGCCCACTCATAATTATGCCAAAGAAGGATGGTAAATGCTGGGTCTACATTGACTTTAGGCTATTAAATATGGCAACATTTAAGGGTCATTTTCCTTTGCCATTTTTGGATCAAGTATTAGACACCATATTCGAGCATTGTTATTATAGCTTTTTGGATGGTTATAGTGGCTATAACCAAATCAAAATTGCACTAAAGGACTAGGCCAAGATAACATTCATGAGTCCCTAGGGGATTTTTGCATACTATAAGATGCCATTTAGCCTATGCAATGCCCCTGCAACCTTTCAACACTTGGTCCTTAGTATCTTTCAATAGCAAATCAGTAGTGGTGTTGAAGTCTTCATGGATGATTTCTCCACCTATGGAGCTACCTTTGAGAAATCCTTAGATCACCTAGAGTAAGTATGTTGAAACCAACCTATAGCTCAACTAGCAAAAGAGACTCCTTATGGTCCTAAAAGACATTGTGCTAGGGCACCAAATTTCATAGAAAGGGATTGAGGTAGACTTAGAAAAGATAAGGATCATCCAAGAAATTACACACCAATCGAAGATAATCAAAGATGCTAGATCATTGCTTAGACACTGTGGCTACTACTGGCGATTTATAAAGAATTTCTCTAAGATCACAAAGATGTTGGTAGAGCTTACAAAGAAAGATGAACCTTTTATCTAGACCAAGGAATGTGACCATGCATTCCAAAAATTAAAGGAGAAACTCATAGAAACACCAATCCTACGAGTGCCAGACTATATCATGATAGATGCATCTAACTATGCTTTGGGAGTAATGCTCACATAGATAGATGATAAGAAACATCTATACTATATCCATTACATAATTCAAAGCATTATGGGATCAAAGTTAAATTACACCACCACAAATATAGAGTTGATGGAGATGGTGTATAAACTTGAAAAGTTCAAGCACTATGTGCTTGGTTACAAAGTTTTTGTGCATACAAACCATAGTGCAATTTGCTTCCTCATGAACAAGCCGATGATGAACCCTTGTGTTATATGGTGGCTTATGCTCTTGCACAAATTCAATCTCACTATGGTAGATCAAAAAGGAATTGAGAATTTGGTAGCTAACCACTTCTCTCAATTAAGATAAGATAATAAACAGAAGGAGAGCCTACTCTCTAATTAGTTTCTAGAAAAACTCCTCTTTACATGAGCAATAAGTGAAAAAACACCTACATAAGCAACATGGTATAATGATATCCTCACATATATTCTCACTCAAGAGAGGCCACAAGACTTGGATTTTAGAAAGAAGCAGTAATTTGTTCATCGGGTCAAGTATTTCATGGAAATCAATGGACACCTCTACAAGGTATGTACCGATGGCATGATTTGTTGGTGTGTCCTTAATGAAGATCAATATTGTGTTTTCCAATATGCTCATGAAGGGCCTTATGGAGGACACTATTTAGGGAGATGCATGGCCATAAAAATCCTAATGGTAGGATACTATTGGCCTACAATCTTTAGGGATGCCTACTAGTTCATCAAGTCTTGTGAACATTGTCAACAAGATGGGGGGATAACTACTCAGATGGAAGGTCCTCAATAGTGGATTCAACCACTGGAACCTTTTGACATATGGGGCATTGATTTCATGGATCCCATTGCACCCATGTTCAATGCGAAGGTGTATATTGTAGTAGTAGTAGACTATTATACAAAATGGGCAAAGGCAACAACCATGACTGATTACACATCATCCACTGTTGCCAAATTCATACAACAAAATATTATGAATAGGTTTGGGCTATGATATTCACTAATTTCTGACAATGGAACTCACTTCACAAGTGCCACCTTTAGAAAATTATTGCAATGCTTGGGGGTAGAACATAAATTAACAACACCTTACCACCCCCCAAGCCAATAGTGGAAACTTCCTATTGGCTATTCTCCCTACAAGTTAGTGTACAAGAAACTTCTAATGCTCCTAATTCAATATGAGCTTTGTACACTATCTACGGCCTATGACTTAAACCTTGACCTAAGTCTAGCACATAAAGGAAGATTAATAACCATGAATGTGCTAGATGAAAATTGATTAGTGGCCTTATCCTTGAATGAGGTGAACAAAGCATTCAGTAAGCAACATCATGACCTTAGAAACAAGAAGATAAAATTGCAACCAAGAGATAAGTTTCTCTATTGGAGCCCTGCACATGTACCTCAAAAGGAAAAATTTCAAACATTGTGGGAGGGACCTTATATAATTAACCAAACCTTTCCCTCTTGGGCCATGATAATCTACAAACTTGATAGTCCAAATAAAAAGCAATTGGTCAACATCCAACAAGTAAAGACTTTTCTAAAACCAAGATAGGCCAATGTAACTACCACCTCAATGGATAGACAATTACATTTTATTTTTTGGATCTGCTCCTTCCAACTTAGTCATGGGGGAGATGGCCATCTATGCTAACAATCCATATGGCTTCTCATTTTTTCTACTTTTTGTTTTCCACATCTTTGATTTTACAAATTATTTATTTTACACCATGGTTAGTACATTTGAACTTTCTTGATCATATTACACCTTTTTATATATTTTACTTTGTTTTGTTTTGATTGGTTTGAGTGTGACTTTTTTTCATTTTTGCTAATAAAATGTTCTTTATTATCACAAGACACAATGTTGTTATTGTTGTTTACTAATGATGGTTTGTGTTTAATGTTGTGATTATCGATGTCTGGTTTCTATTTTTGAATTTTGATGTATGATGACTTTGACATGGTTTATTTTCCATGGAACAAGTAGTGAGTCCATGTCATTCGCTCATCTAATAAACTCTATGGTTTTCCTTGTTCTAGGAATTTGAGGTCCCTTCCATTAAAGAAACATTTTAATTGATGAATGGCCTTGGGGTTCTAGAATTAGGCAGGATTCAGAGGGTTGTAAATGGTGTGACTTCAAGGGGACTCAACACTCTTTATACTCTTCTACTTGCCTGAGTACTTGAGTGTTTTTCACAAACTTCTTACCATTCCATTTCAACCACTAAAGATGAAGTCAAATAAAGTCTTTACATGGTGACGTTCCCATCCAAAAATTTCAAATAAAAGAAAACAAACAAAACAATGGGAATTCAAAGCACACCCCTTGGACAACTAAACAGGCTACAAGCATTGGTTATGGGACTTGAAAGACATGCACCTATGCTTGAAGGTCCCCTCTGACTAAGTCCCTCTCACACTTCCTACTTCTCTCTTTTCTTCTCCTTTTGGAATGGTGGTTGTCTTGTAGAAGCACTCTCATGTCTCATGTAGGTGGATCAATCTTAGGGTGGTAATGCGAAGTCACTGAAAGTGGATGGTTTTGGTCTGGACTAAGGATGGATCTTCCTAGGTCATTTTAAATGAAACTTCCACAAGGGACTTCTTATCACCTTAATTCGTAACTCCATTCCACCTTCTCCCTCATCCATCCATGCTACCATAACTCACCTCACTACTAGGTTGTATGTTATGCTCCATCTCTTGCTCTAATTTGTTGGGAGCCTCGAGTAGATTCTTTCAGGTTGGTCCTTAACTTCTCATGATCATTAAATCGATTATGGGGCCCATAGAATCCTTAGTTAAGGTTATGAAAAGGAAAAAAGAGCATGAGCCTACTATGGGAAGGACCCACTTGCATAGCTCTTGGCATGATTAGTTAAGATTCTTTACCTTTGACATTGCTACGATCCTACCTTTTGTAAATTCCATTAAGTAAATCACTCAATACTCCTTAATCTTTCATTTCATTCATTCGTTAAATCAACGTTTCTCCATTTTTCTACATTTATGAGCTTCAACATCCTCTTCTCATGTTTTCATACTGTTCTTGGTCTTCTAAGCTTTCATTTGACACCAATTTCACTCAACATCTCTTTGTAATTTTCTAGGATTGACTCAGTCAATGCTAGTCAACAAAAGTCAATAGTGGTCAATAGGTTGATGAGGCCTTCTTGACTAGGCCTCATCGATGCAGTACAAAAATAGTATAAATACCACATTGTACTTTGAATATTTTTTGTCATTTTCTCATAACACATGCGGAGTTTTTGCAATTTTTCAGAGCCCAAAACCTTCCAATGTCCAATGTTTTCGATAAAAAAATCAATGAAACTTTTCAAATTTTTTTCTAACTCTCCCAAAGGGTTAGTAACCTTAATAACATATAAAAATTAACCTTTTTGATAGTTGACCCTTCCAACAACCTCCGGGATGATTTATTAATGATAATACATAAATAAAATGACAATTGGATTAATGGAATCAACCATAATCATAACTTAGCCAAAGTGTAACCATCCTTAAAAGATAAAGGTATCCCAATTTCTTTAAAGTTACATAACAATTGCTAATCCATGGTCTCATTGTGATTACATATGGAACCAAAATAGAAATGCCCATAGGAAAAATAACCCTCACAACCATGGGAGAAGTGGCCTAGAGCTAGAAGGGGGTCAATAGGAATAGGCCCAAGAACTACTAGAGGAACGAGACCTCTTTGTGAGGAACCCAAAGTGGAATCTATCTATCAAATTCCTAAATAAGTGTCATCATATCAATCAAAATGAGGAGAAGCCCAAGGCTTGAGGTCACTTTGACTCAAGCATGCTTAGAAATCATTAAGTCCCAAGAAATGCAATGATATGTTCTTCAAGAGATTAACTTTGGATCATTTTTGGAAAAATCTCTAGAGGAAGTCAAGACACAACTACAAACCTCTCCCATGTGGCCAATAATCATGTCTAGCAAGGAGTGGTACGTGGAAGAGACACATCTCTTCTAGAGTAGCTGGAGGCCAGGATATGTTGTAAAAATCAAGAACATTCAGGTGTCCTACTCAACGAAAGCTATTGCTTAGGCACTAGGATTGCTAGACATTAGAACATAGTTGGCAGAGATATCAATTAAAGGTGATCTTGAGGGTAAGAAGGAGTGGACTTGGCAATGCTACAAGGTTGACCATAAGGAGTATGATGTGCTTACATCGGCAGAGAAAATATATTTCAAGATTGTGGCCTATCACCTTAACCCAATGGTGAGGCCAAGTAAGGTGACTGTTTTCTCTGCATGAGCATGCACTACTCTAAGAAAGAAATTTCCATCAACCTTCCATAGTTGATATACTTGGAGATTTAAAACTGCTTCAAAGAAAATGAATGTGGAAGGAAGAACCTGCCCTTTCCATGCCTCATCAGAAAGCTTGCAGAAGGACAGGCATTATTTGCTACTCTAACGATATACTTAGGCATGTTCCTTTGGCCTCATGGTCAAAAATAATGAAAGATAAGATGCCAATGATCACTTAAGAAGAAGAGAAACTGCCACCACCATCCACTCAAGAGACAACATCGAAGACTCGCATAGCCATTGAACGTCTATGAAAAATCTAAGAATAGCTCTTAAGTAAACAAAAGCAATGTGCAAGAATAAGTGGGGTAGATTCATCTCTATATCGACCAACAATGAGTCACCTTAATGAGGTGACTTAAATAGTTAGCCAGATGGAGAAGGGTGGTCCAATCTTCTCTACCAAATATATGCAACTGCCCTCAAGGTTGAATTCCAACACTTGAGAGATGATGGTGTCATTAACAACACACAATTTATTTCTAGAAATCTCTAGGAATGCCACCACCTTCTCAGTGTAGTTGGAAGATGTTGAAGAGACAACTATCTTGGTGATGTAGCACCAAGGGTAGGAAATCGTAGCTGAAGTAGTTGTTGACCATGTCACTGAAGCATTAAATCCACTTGCAGCATCTATACTAGATGTATCTACACTTTAATATGTGCAAATTTTTGTAGGCATGGTTAGTGGAAAATTAAATGCAACCCAACATGAGGAATTTCTAGACCAACTAGTAGGGATTGACCAACTAATTCTAGATATCTTTGATCTTCCAGAAAACATCACTACAACCTAGTTAGAGTTGCTAAATGCAAGGGGAAAATGTATTATCCTGGAGGGGCAACTCAAAACAGCCCAAACAAAAAATCAATGCTTGACCGTGGAGGTTGTTGAATTACATGCCTAACTTCTGAATCCTATGGTCCTTAGCCCAACAATAACAAGAGATGAAGGTTTTCAATAGCTTCAAGAATGACAAAAGAATGTTGAGGAGGAGATGGTAATGACCATCTTCAACCAGTCCATAGCTGAAGCCAAAATGTATTCAATCCAAAAGGACTTGGGCTAGATGCACTAGGATAATGAAACTTTGATCGCACAAAATTACCACCTATGAAATATTGATGCTCAGAAAGATCAAATGCAGGAATTTATTCATCAACATTAGGAGTAACTTTCCAGGGTGAACACTAAACTAAGGAAATTGGCCATGGAAAATCAAAATATATCGATAGAGGAAGTTCATGGCTTGCACCAAAATTCTTCCATCAAGATCACCACCTAGAAGAATGAAGCCCTCAAGTTGAAAAAGTGAAGAATCACTATAGAGACCAAGTTGGCTTGTAGAAGGAAAATCAACGAGAAACACATCCAAATGATGAAGGCAAAGATAAATAAAGCCCTCTAGCAACTCCAACAAGGAAAGGAAGTTTGGCAATCCATTGTTGATGGGATCGACACCTATAACAAGGCAAAGATCCACTTAAAGGAGTTGCAAATTGAGAAAATGATAGAATATATGGAGTTTGCCAATCTTTGAGATGCAAACCTGACTATGTTGACTACTAGATGACCATAGTTATAGTTGGAGAAAAATGTGGTTAGCTCATATATATTATGCAAGGCTAAGTTTGAGCACCACAAAGACACTAAGCAGAAGCTTGAGACCACAACCACTGAACTCAAAGTTCTTAGAGCACGGTTCAAAGGTCAACGATCAACTACTGAGAACCTAGCCAAAAGGATGAATGACTACCAAAAGCTAAAGAACATAGTCAAAGCATTCAACATTGAACACAAAAAATTCACTACCTAGTTTGTCAATATAAAGGAGGTATTTTCAATAATTCCATGTCCCTATGATGTGCTCATTCCAACTCACATTGGTGAAGCTACATGGATGGTGCATGATCCTAGAAGTAAGGAGGAGAAAATGAAAGCACTGCTAGATGCTTTTTACCTCCCACCTCAAGTTGCAATAGTAGCAAGATAGCCACAACCACCTCAACCACCACATGTGTGTGAAGTCAGTGAAGGTCCTTTAGAATCTTAGGAGCCACCACCACCTGGGACTATCTAATCTTCTTCAACAAACTTCACATCATCAAGGAATGGGTTGTCCAATTTTTGAAGATTTTTATTATGGTGTTCAATTTTTGTTTCTTGAACACCTTCATTTTTGTAATGTGTCGATCCATACACTCAAGCACTTCATTTTTGTCAAGTTAGTCAATTTTTTTTATTTTTTAAAGAAGAAGTCAATTAATAATCCCATACCTTCCCAATTTTGTAAAGAACTTGAGGATGAGTTTTCATTCAGTCATGGAGGTATGATCAGTCGTTGTTGGTTGGCTATGTTGATGAGGCCTCATCAATGCGGCTAACTGTGTCAATAAGTCCCTCTCAATGCATCTTTTCCTACGTCAACAAGGCCCAATTAATGTAGTGTCTATATGTTGGCTATAAATACACAGCTACCTATTACATTTATTGCAAGTTAGATTTTCATGTAGTGAGGCTCTTGCATTTTTTCCATTTGAATGTTAGAATTTTTTCCCCAAGTGACCATAGCAAGAGTTATTAAGTGTATAATTCTTTATTCAAGTTTTGTTGTACTTGAGCACGATAGTGTGTGCAGCAATAAAGATAAGCTTTCTGATAAACCTTGTAGCACTTTGGATAGATTAGCTATTGCATTCATGCATAAAATGTTTTGAATTATTTATTAAATGTATTCAATTAGTTATAAAATATTTTCTAGTTATTACATTACTGAAGCAATTAAGTAAGATAGATTACACACATAAGTACAACCACTTTGAGTGTAACATGTATTCGCTTGGTAATCCCAATAGTGTTATTACTTGGTACACCCAGTAGCGTAACACTTGGTCACCTAGCAGCAGATACGTGGGTTCAAGATGTGTATAGAAAGTTGATATAAAATGCTTATGTCAGGATTAGTGAAATGATTAATTAATTAGTTAATTTAGATTAGTTAATCAAATTTCCCTTATCTACATTTCAAGAACCAATCTATAAAAAAATAAAATAATAAAAATAAAATGCCTTTAACCATACCAATGAATGTCACAAGTGTAATTGGGAAGAAAACAATTAACCTTGAGGCTAGAGTCACTTCCTAAAAGACCAGTGCACCGAAAACTACAAAGTCCATGGAATTCAATTGGATTGGTTGCAAATGCTCTATGATTCATATGGTTCGGAGTAGGTACCTCGCCACTCATCACCAACCAAGGTAGTTGTGTGTTATTTGGAACAAGGGCATGATCTCCATTTAACTTCTAAGGTATCCATGAACATCTATAGAATTGGTTATGCAAGGGCATTATGGTAGGAGCCTACTTTGCGAAGGGTCCACTTGCATAAATTTTGTTGATCATGGATTTGAACCAAACCTCACATCTTCTAGAACATCATTGATGGATTTTCTAAATTTATGCATGATTTTGGAACTACTTCTCATATGTTTCAGTTACTTTTTCCTACTTTTCTATTATAATATCCTTCAAATTTAAAAATTTCCTGGCCATCTTGTAAATTAGACCTTTGGTTTTAATTATTCAAAAACTTATGTACTTCTGAACTTATGCTCATTAAGCGTGGGGGCTAAGGATGTGTAATTTTTGAAATTTTTCTAACATCCTAGTTTTGAACATTATGGTAATTAAGGGAAATAATAATCAAAATAACATGAATATTTTGATTATTTTAGTTACCTCATAGCCTTGGGAATAGTACTTTGTCATCACCATGTGCTTAGATGTTAACATTTTTTAAGATAAGCTAACTAAGGGATCTAGGAAGGGTTAATTATAAAGGAAAATTTACCAGAAATAATGATGATCCTTTGGTGATTGCAAGTGATGCTCATAGGAACTCCTAAGGTAGAATGTTTGTTGCAAGGTAAGGGAATGAGGCCAAGAGGGGAACAAAGGATGATATGCCCATGGACAAATAGTAGCACATATAGGGATTAAGGCTCAAACATCACATGTTTTATAGATCCATGGGATGATGAGAAGAAATTTCAATCTATCCTTCAAACATGTTTTGCATAAAAAGAGAAGCCTCAAGATAACAATCAAGGTTGAAGGACTGTCATCACTAGTGACAACAAGAAGATTCATCTTCAGCAGATTTTTGAACACCTCTACAAATTTTGTAAACTATAATGTTTGTTTAGTCTTTTTTCATTTTGTAATACATCCACTCGAATAAAATTTTGTAATGTGGCACTCATAATCAATTAGTAGTTAGAGTCAGTCAATAATCCCATACATTACCAGTTTTGTAGAGAAGGCTTGGTCCTATTCTATTAACTCGAGGATCGGTTTTTAGTTAATCATGGGGGCATGATAAATCAATAGTTGGTTGAGATATCATTGATGTTATGTCGTAGATGCTACATTGCATCTACATTGTAGCATCCTTGTTAGTGCATCTTAGTTAGTTGCTACATTGTAGATGCAATATTGCAACTACGTTGATGAATTGACACATATGCATCAACATAATGTCTTTTTTCACCCATAAATACGCAAGCACTTGCCATGTATTTGGCACCTTTCAGTCATTTTCTAGCTACACTCTTGTAATTTCATTTCATAATCTTAGGAAACAATCATTGAGTGCTCACAATGTGAATTTGAGTCAATTGTATAACATATTATTCAAGTGGCATTGTACCTAGACACATTCCATGAACAATAATAAGATTAATATTAATTCACATTCATTGTAGCACTTTGACTTAGATTAGATTTACTTTCCATGCAATTTACTCTTTATGCACTTAGTTAATATTTACGTTTTCATGCATGTTAATCAATTGGTAGAATGAGTGTGATCATTTTCGAGTGTAAATACATATTTACTTGGTAATCCTAGCAACATTATTACTTGGTTCACCAAGTAGCATAATGTTTGCTAATCCCAGTTGTGGATATGTTGGTTTAGGATGTGATGAGTGGCGAGGTACCCCTACACTCAACCATACGAAACGAGCGTAGCACGCACGATCCGGTTGAACTTCGCAGACTAAATGCCTAAACACCCCATGGAACACTTGGGGTTAATCATTCATTGTCTTCCCAGACTTACTTGTTGTTGTCATAGTGTATGGTTAAGTAAGTCCAAGGTATATGATTTTTATAGTCTTTTCTAGCTTTTCTCCTATGCTATAAGGTGAAGGGTTGAGAAAGCTAACTAACTCTAACTAAGGACCTAAGTCTAAATTAACTAGCGTCAGCATTCATTCCCACTTACCGTACACACCCTGAACTATGCAACTGTGGCTACCAAATGCTAATCGTTACTGGGATCACCACACGTAACACACGTGCTTGAAGTGGTTGTACTGAGGCACTTAACTAGCCTAAGTGTGATAAGTAGCTGATTCCTTGACTAGCCGTACACACCCGTAGGTGCTCGTAACCAAGTCATACTTATCCCACATTCTAGGAGTTGAGGGTAAGAGAACCTAATCGCGATGAGTAGCCAATTCCTTGACTAGCCGTACACATCCGTAGATGCTCGTAATCAAGTCGTACTCATACACACTAACAACATGTAATAAATAAAAAATAAGAAAAACTATCCATGTATTGCAAGGTTTATCCACAAAGCTCATCTTTATTGTCGTACACAACTTGCGTTCAAGTACAAAGCTGCTCGAATAAAGAGCCATTCACTTGGGGACTCCTACTGCGGGCGCATGGAAAATATTCTATCTATGGAGTGATCAAACTGCCAGAATTTTCCTACTTTAAGCCTAGGATGAGAAATGAGGGGAGTGCCGCCTCTTATTTATAGATTTGATGGTGGACTGCGATATCACGTACGCGATATCGCAGGGGACGACGCGATATCACATGAGATGCGATATTGCGGCTTGTGCATATCGTGTCTCATCAGGATGTGTATAGCAAGTTGGGAATGGACACTCATCACCCTTAGGCTAGTTTAGAATTTATTTTCTATTTTCAATTAAATTAAATACTTAATTTCTCTATTATCATTAGGATTAGCATAAGGCCAAAACAACATAACTGTTATACACCTTACATTGGACTAAGCCATATGTGACAAAGCTACCACTAGTCCAAGTGGGAAGACAACATCCTATGATCAATGCTTAGCTATCTAGATACCACAACTAGTCCCATCCATAGAATTTGATGAAATTGTGCATGAACACTTGTGATTTGTATGGTTGGGCATATGGGGTACTCTACCACTCATCAACATTGTTTACATTTCGTTATTTTTCTTCTTCATCTTTATTCAAAGAATTTATCTACTTTTTTGTCATTTTATTTTTCTTTCTTCATTTACATCGTTTTCAAATTTGTCTAACATTACTTGCATTTTATTCTTCATATATATATATATTTTCATCTTATTAATCTATATGTTTTCCAATCTTTGTATCATTTATTCATCTTTACATAGAATGTGGCCAACAATGAGGATAGAATTAGAGTGGGTAGTGGGCATAGAACTCAGCAATGGGTAGAGCACTAGGTAGGATATTCTTTTATTATTCTAATTTAAGAAAACATCAATAATCAAAATATATTATCTTTTGACATCCTTACTAAGATGTTGATGGTTGTAGCCACCTTACTAGAGACTATGATTTGAAGTTGTTAACAATGAAGATGGGCCAATCCTATCTACTAGAAAGACCATGATTTGAAAAGAGTTTAGCCCAATCCAATTCTCATTGTAAATTATAAGTGAAAACATTATATATCAAAATGAGTTACAAATAGTTGGAAGACTTTCTATACAATTAAGAAAAAATGTAGTAATCACTAGCTATATATATATGAATTGGCCAAGATGATTTTAAATAAGATGATTTTAACCAAGCCTGACTACTGGACAAGGTGATAAGACATCTAAAAATGGAATCACTCATCCATCATCTATTTCCCCACCCCTTTCCTAATTTAGTTTCACCCTCTCGATTATGTTTTTTCTATCTTTTTTTATTCATGGTTTTTTTGAGAAATAAATCTCTTCATGTGTGAGGGCAAAGTCATATTATTGAGAAATAAATCTCTTCATGTGTGAGGGTAGAGGCATATTACAATACCAGCCATCAAATGTTGCAGAGAAAAAACATGATATGCCACATGTGCTAATTGAACCTAGCTTATGTGACATGGATGTCCTAGGTTATGTCTATCCAAAAGCATACTTTTATATCTTGTTTGTTCCAATTACATTGCTTCTTCTTTAGTAACCTCTTGTTACTTTTCACTCACATAAGATGAAACCTTGAATTACCATTGTTGCTTGTATTTTTACTTAACTCTTTGTGGTTGTTAATAATTATTTAGTAAGAAGTGAAAACAACAATGGAATTCTAAACAAAGCCAAGACAATAATTCTCCTACCACACAGGGGAAGCTTTTAAGGATTGCTTAGAAGGATGAACACCTGCAAGGGTGTCCTTAAACCTATTAGATGTTTTCTTTTCCTTGCTACTTTTGGAGCTTCTTTGTTGTTGAAGCGATGGATTTTCCTTTTCATTATTTTTTTTGAGCTTCTTTATTATTAAAGGAATATATAATGTACTTTGAACTTTAAACTTAATAGAACCCCATCCCCACCACTTCTATAAACCAAAATGGATGAGATTAACTTTCTCTGGTTATGTGATGGTGATGAAACATCAATAAGATAGGAAGCATCAATGCATGCCCATCGATGCAACCCCATCAATGCATGCTTAGATGAGTTGATGCAGATACATCGATACTGATACAGTCATTGCCTATATAAATGTGTATATCCCTCACATTTATAACACCTTTCAGTCATAGAGTTAGCTAAAATCTTGCAGTTTCTTCCCTCAAGAGTTAGAATATTTTTTCTCTGAGTGCCTACAGTGTGGATATATAAGATTATACAAAGTTTTATTCGAGTGCTCATGTACTTGAACACATTGACATCATCAATAATAAAATAAAAATTTCTTACATCCATTGCAACACTTAGACTAGTTTATAGTTTCTTTTTAGCACTTTACATTACATGCACATTACATTAATGTTCTTAATTAATTAATTATTATCATTATTTATAAGCACATGAGTATGACCATTTCAAGCATAACCTATTAATGCTTAGCAATCTCATTAGTGGATATTTGGTATGCCTAGTAGTATATGCTTGGTAACCTAGCAACACTAATATAGTTTAGAATATGTACAGTAAATGGAAATAGATATCCCATATTAGGATAATTAGTTAATGAGATATTTGATTAGTTAAATAATTTAATCATTAAATTTTCATTTAATCACCTAGCAATTAGGAGAAAATAATCATAAAAATAAATATCCTATGCTTTAACAATACTTAACCATACGTATAGTTAAAACACAAGTATGGATTTAGAAGACAACAACTTGCAACTACTTAATTTACTATTTAAAAATATTGGCAACTTAGATAACTAAGTATACAAAATTTGATGGGATCACCAATGAGTGCTTGTGATTCATATGATTGGGCATAGGAGGTACTTATCACTCATCACTGATGTTGTTACTGAGGACTTACTTTAGTTAAGTGTGCTAAATATTATTAACTAATGAATTCATACAAAATCATTGTAAGTAAAACATAATGAGGATATTTCTCAAATATAAAATAATAACAAACTAATCTCAAAGGCACACTTAAAACATATTACTAATATGGCTTTTACTCGTAGGAATGAATCTTCATCATGCACTGATGAATCCAATGAATAACAAGATAGGACTTAAAGGAACACCAATAAGAAGCCTCAATAGCTAAGGGTGGTTTATGCCCATCTAGATCCTTATTATTTAGATTTCATCTTCATCCTTCATAAGGATGAGCAATTACACTAGATGAGCAATTACCTCTCAATTAATCTATTTCTACCATGCGCATGATCCAACTCATTAGACTAGGAATTGAAGAAGTAAGGCCTAAGTATGAGACAATGGATCAAACATCCAAGGAATATCAACCTACAGAAGCATATCTTTAGAAAGAAAAACACATTGAGACATGCTATAAAGCCTCTAAGGACAAAGGTATCCCAACACCATCATTTCTACATTTTCCAAAGAAGGTAAATGATTTCTTCTTGAGGTTGTCTTAGTACATAGATTCTCCATCCTTTGTTGAGAAGGACACCCTTCCCAAAAGGTTGTAGTAAACCTTGGAGAAATTTGGTGAGGGGAGGATAGAGTTCAAGGCTCAAAGAACTTCAGAAGATAGGCCTCATAGTTGTTCATCCTATTTCAAGAACTATAGAAAGAGGACCTTGATCTTTTCTTAAGTTTATCTCAATATACAAATTTCCATCCTTTTGTTAAGGATGACACTCTTTACTAATGGTTGCAATCCACATTGAACAATAACCAAGGTGAGGGAAGGATGGAGTACAAGGCCCAAAGAACATCAAAACAAAGGTCTAATAGTCATTCATCTAAAGAAAAAGGAAAAGAAAAAGACAAGGGAAGAGAACAAGAAATGGATCATAAGAGAAGGACTAGTAGACATCATTCTTCTAGGTCCTTCACCTTTGCCATCCTTCTCATCATCAAAGTATAATCAAAGCAGTTGTCACGAAGATAGAAGAAGGAGTGGTTAGGATCGAGATGGAGATGAAGATGATCAAAGATCACAACATAGCAATAGAATCTATGAGCATAGACAACTACAAGAGGAAGATGAAGTGGTGTATCATTGGGAATGAAGGCACAATAGGACTCATCATAGATGAAATGGCTAGGATAGGGGACCACCATGAGTGTAATGACTACAATGAGCCATTTTTAGCTATCAAAAACATGCTTAACATTTTAAAAGTAATTTCAATTCCCACTAAGCATCAAAAGGATAGCAAGATTAAATAGTTGAATATGAACAATATCTCCAAGTTTGAAGGAGAAGATAATATTGATCCCCAACATCATTTAAAAGCTTTCCATGATGCCTGTGACTTACAGAACATTGAGAATCAATAGAAAAACCTAAAGCTATTCCCAAGGACACTCATCAAGGAAGTAGAGAGTTGATACCAATCCTTGGAACCAAAATCCATTCATAGGTGGAGTGCCATGTTGCAGCTATTCAAGGAAAAGTATCAAATGTACTCCCAAGTGTCCAAACTAAGGAAGCAAATTCAAGGATGGAAATAAGGAAATCATGAATCTTTGGATGTGACCTTGGGCATGTACTACTCTCTCTCTCTTGCTCCAATGCTCAAGCCATGAATTATCTTAAAGGGAGTAACTCTTAGGGTCTATGCCCAAGAGATATGTTTGGAAATGTAAGTCCATAATATCCAAAGGTTAATTAAATAGATGGCAAAAAAAGGAGGGGAGTTGAAAAATGCGAAAGTGTAGAAGAATATAATAGAGATCCCCTTCATTCATAAAGGGAGGCACATTTTGTGATTCAAAGGGGAAGGCACCACTAGATGTAGTGGTGCAAAGGAAGATCTTATTGATACAAAAATCTATTACTGAAATATCTTCCAAGGTAGATAAAATGTATGACTCCTTAGAAGAGAAGTTCTAAATTTCTCTTAAAGTTGTGGAGGAAAAGATAGAGTAGGGAATTAATGATCAAGGTAGATGGAGAAAGAAAGATACAGAAAGGATTTGTCATTAATAAAAAGGTAAGGTTGTAGTGGTCGATGAGGTTGTAGAGTTAGATATGGATTATAAGTAATGCAATATTTGCCAATATAAACATCCCAAATGATGTTTTCTTGTGTTATTACATCTACAAGAATTTGGGATGGATGACTTAAACCCAAAATTTGCAAAAAGGCAAAAACCTAGAAGATTTCCTTACCCACAAGGAAATTACAGGTAGCAGTTCCATCAAACACTGTATTATCCAAGAGGAGTACCTTCTTAACCTTAGGAGCAGTACTAGCAGTGGCAAAAACCATAGTCTTGGAGGATGCCACATTACAGTAGTAATATCCTTATTGGCAACAAACCCCAATGGATCTTATGTTTAGAAACTTATAACTCCTTGTGGATTTATGAGCCACACTCTTTTTCTTGTGTTACTACTACCCTCTTAAATATTATAGAATTCCTACTCTAATAGATAAGTCTCCGTCCACTCATCCTACTTCATAGCCATCAACTCACATTGCACCATCTAACACCACACCCTTGTCATCTACTTCATCTATGTAAGGAGAGATTTCACCATAGCCATAGTAATTAAAAATACCACAAGGATAGTTAATTTATAGTTGGATATCCATTTGAGTGGTTCTAAGCATAAGCCTTGAAAGAGGACTTTCTTCAAGATAAATAGTCCACAAAAACCCTTACAAACATTCGTAGCTACTAATCCTACTTCACCTACTTCTGAAATTACACTTGACCAACCTTCAAACCAAAAATCCTCTAATGTTGATACTATCATGTTGACCCATGTAGTTACATATTGGATCAAGGTAGGTCACTTTCCCAAGAAACGACTTGATCCTACAAGTCCCTTAATTTATTTGCATATCATAGGAAATGATCCATATAAGGCTCTACTGAATTCAAGTTCTAGAGTAAACTTAATTTCTTAAGAGATGTACAGGACTTAGAACCTATCTCCACTTAATAAAAGCAATATTAAATTAGCATTTGTAGATCAATCAATCATTAACCCTTTGGGATTGGTTGAAGGCATTACAACCACTGTCTATGGTTGGTCTTACTTAATAGATTTCCTATTGATCCATGTGGAAAATTGTAAGAAAGATATCCCTATTATCATGGAAAGAGCTTGGCTCAGTTTTATTAATGCTAAGATGAGGATCATAGATTTTTCCTTAAAAATCTCTAAGAAAAATGAATTCAAAAAAATAGAGCAAGTTCCATAAATTGCATATAGCAACACAAGGTATCATTACATGCAAAGGATGTGAGCCATGCAAAGTACATCTATCACAACATGCAATAAGTATGTTGAGATATCATATGTTCAAAGGTGTCTATATGCAACAAGCACAAAATAGAAAGGTATTTAGTCATTGACAATAGATATCATATCTAATTCAAAAATATGCATGGAACCAACAGAGAGCCTTAGAAGTTCTTATGCTAATAATATGAGTGAAATAGAATAGATTCATAACCAACTCTCCCACACATAAAATGAGATGGATTAGGAAGATTTGGAAATCCTTGATCATTTCAAGAAGGAGTCCCTTGAACTCAAGACTTTACTGAAAACTCTAGAATATGATTTTCTTGACAATGGCAAGCTAGTAATAATCAATGCCAATCTCTTTCGAGAACAAAAAATCAAGTTTTTGAAAGTGGTAAAAAAATAAATAATAGCCTTTGTTTGGTCATATAATGAGCAAATAGTGATAGATCCATGCATATGCTAGAATAAAATTTACACAAAATCCTTCATCAAGTTAAAGAGGTAGCCACAAAGAAGGTTAAATTCAAAACTTAAACAAGTTGTTAAGGAAGAAATGGAACAACTTCTTAAGGTAAGGTTCATGTTGTGGAAAGTGAGTGGATCAACCCACTCAAATTGTACCAAAAAAAGAAGAAAAATGAAGAGTCTACATAGACTTCAAGCTATTGAACATGGCAATCTTCAAAGATCATTTTCCATTGTCATTTATGAACCATGTGTTGGATACCATTAGAGGGCATAACTACTATAGTTTTCTAAATAGTTATAGTGGTTATAACCAAATCCAAGTACCACCAAAAGATCAAGCCAAAATAACATTCACAAGTCCTAAGGGGACTTTTGCATACAATAAGATATCCTTTGGCCTATACAATTCTCCTACAACTTTTCAATGTCTAGTGCTTAGCATATTTTAGCAACAACTTGGTAGTGGTATGAAAGTATTCATGGATGACTTCTTTACCTATGGTACCAACTTTGAGCAAGCCTTTGACTATCTCAAATAAGTGCTAAAGCATTGTCTAAAGATAAACTTAAGGCTCAATTAGCAGAAAATCCATTTGATGGTCTAAGAGGGTATAGTCTTGGGACATTGAATTTCAAAAAAAAAAAAGCGATTGAGATGGATTTGGAAAAAGTACAATTCATCCAAGGAATTACCAAACAATCCAAAATGGTAAAAGATGTGAGGTCATTCCTTGGTCACACTGGTTACTATTGGCACTTCATCAAGAACTTCTTCAAAATTGACAAACCACTAGTGGAGCTAACAAAAAAAAAAGGATGGAGCTTTCAACTAGACCAAGGAATGTGAGCAAGCATTTTAGCAACTCAAGAAAATGCTTGTAGGAACTCCAATTCTACATGCTCTATATTGGTCTAAATCATTCACATAATGATAGATGCATCAAACTATGTATTGGAAGTAGTTCTTACATAATTGGATGACTAGAGATGCCCATAGTATATCCATTTTGCAAGTAAAAGCATTGTTGATGCATAATTGAATTACATCACCATTGAAAAGGAGCTCATGGTGGTGGTGTATGCCTTAGAGAAATTTAGAAATTACATGCTTGGATATCAAATTTTTGTACACACTAATCACAATGCCATTTGTTTCTTGATGAATAAGAAAATGGTGAGTCCCCATGTCATATGATGATTAGTAATTTTGTAGGAATACAACTTGACCATGGTGGAAAGGAAATGAACTGAGAACATAGTTGTTGATAATTTATCTTGGTTAAGATGGAATTGCAAAAAGGATGAGAAGCCCTTGTCTAACCAATTTCCTGATGAAATCATCTTTATTAAATATAATGAATTTCAAAAAATTAAGAACACCAATTGGTACAATGAATTCCTCTTCGATCTTCTCACTTAGAAGACTCTAGCAGATTCGGACAACAAGAAGAATCAACAGTTTCTTTACCAAATCAAGCACTATATGAAAATTGAAGGTAGCATTTACAAGATTTGTGTTGATGGCCTAGCTTTATGATGTTTACTTGATGCTAATCAACTACAAATCCTCTATGACACTCATGAAGATGCTTGCAGGGACCACTACGCAAGGAGGAAAACTATGAAGATCCTCATGGTAGGGTACTTCTGGACAAAAATCTTTAGATATGGTTACCATTTTTCCGATTCGAGTGAGCACTGAAAAAGAGATGGAAGAATGACTATGTGAATGGAAAGGCCTCAATAGTGAATCCAACCACTAAAGCCTTTCAACCTCTGGGGCATTGACTTCATGGGTTCCATCACTCCCATGTTAAATGGGAAGGCCTACATCATCATCATTGTTGACTACTACATGAAATGGGCTAAATCTATAGCTATCTCTAATTATTTATCTTCCACTATAGCATGGTTTGTTCAAAAATAGGTGGTAAATAGGTTTGGTATGCCAATGACACTTATTTCAAACAAGGAAATTCACTTTACATGATTTACTTTTTAGATACTGATGTAATGCTTTAGAGTGCAACATGAAATTACAACCCCTTATCATCCTCAAGTGAATGGACAAGCTAAGATTACTTGCTAACAAGGATCCTAACACAAATTATAAATAGATTTAGGAAGGACTTCAGTACAAAACTCAGCTATGCTATTTGGGCATATCAATCAACTTGGAAACTTCCTATCAGTTACTCTCCTTATGAGTTAGTGTATGGAAAATTTCCAATACTTTCAATCCAAGCTAGGCTCCAAATACTCTCAAACACCAATGACCTTAACCTTGACATCTATTTATTATAAAATGAACATCTAATGTTACTAAATTTGCTAGATGAGAACCAAAAAGTAGCCCTGATGATGAATGAATTACATAGGACACACTCTAAACTATGTCATGATGCATGAATAAGAAGATTTAAATGTCAACTTGATGATAAGGTCCTTTACTAGAATCCCATGCACGTAACACAATGCACTAAGTTTCAAATGCTATGAGAAAGATCTTACATCATTCATGCAACTTTTCCTTTCAGTGCCATGACCATTTACCATCCATTATGCCTTGAAAAATGTCTATTAATGAATATCCAACACGTTGATCCATTCCTAGAACCCAGAGTAACCAGCAACTCGAACACCTTAGAGCATAAGCAAGCACACAGTATTTTTTGAATCTCCTCCTCTCAACTCAATGATGGGAAAGATGGCCATCCATACCAACACCTTAACAAGGCTAACTCATTTTACACCTTTTTCTTTTACACCATTCTTTATATGTTTTTTATTTTCTTGAATATTTTATATATTTTTACTTTTCTTCTTTCATAATTTAATCTTGTTTTATGAGAAATCTTTGATTTTTTCATTGCTACTATAAACTCTAGAAGTTAATTAATGAAGTCATTAATGTATAACTGATTAACAAAATGGTCAAATTTTATCTTTCGATCACATCCTCTATTAACATATTGTTAATTTTCTAATGGTATTAGGTAGTGGATTTATGAGATCCATCCATTTCATTTACTCCATGGAAACTTTGCATTAGGGGAGCATGAAGTCTTCCACATTACAACTAAAAAGTAACCAATGATCTTGTTATCCAACATACATGGAATGGAACAAGTAGAATTGGAAAAGGGTGTGACCTTAAGGGAACTTGTTATATTTTTTTCTCAACCTTCTTCTCAATTTTTATAATCTTCCATTATTATATCACCTCTCCTATTGTTGACCATAAATAGAAAGCATGTCTTTGCATGGTGTACTCCTCGTCAAAAAAATGGAAATTCAAAGCACATCCCACAAACAAAATAATGGGCTAAAAGCATTACTTATGGGGCTAGAAAGACATCTTACTCATGCATGAAGGCATCCCTCTAACTAAGGTCCTTTCTTCTTTCTTCTCTTTTCATCTTCTCTTAGAGTGGTAACTATCCTTTGGGATTTGTCATAAACTCTTGATGGTCAAAGAGAAGGCATATGTCAATGCAAGGTAACTGAAAGTGGAAAGAACTTAGTTTAGACTTGGGATAGGAAGGTATCAATTCATTTTATTCATATATTTCATAAGGATCTCATGTGATCTAGATGTTGATCACCTATCTAACATTCTCTTTTTACCATCATTTTCAGCCCATGATATATCACCTCACTACATCAAATCATGATCAATTGATAAGTTTGGTTATCATGCTTACATAATCCTTAAACAATTCCTTAAATGGATATAGGTGTTAACTTAAAATGACCACTAATCATCCTACCTACCTACAAATTCCTGGTGAGGGGAGCATGCAAGGGCATCAAGTGCATATGCCAACTTTGGAGAGGATTCACTTGCATTCCCTTTGGTCTATCTTAAGTTAAAGTCCCTATCCATAGGCCATTTGCATAATCAATCACATAAAATAGCATTTTGACATCCTCCAAATGCAATTTTTAATCATTTATACCCTCTTCTATGTTGTTGCTATCATTTTGCATCTTTCTATCTTTCATTGGACTCTTGTTTCATCCAAAAATTCACTAAAATTCATCCATTTTATAGATGAAAAACATTGCTATAAACTATTGTGTCAGTGTAGCCTTATCGATGCAGTGGGATGGGTCAATGTAGCCCTGTCAATGCAATACAAAATGTTTATATATATGAGTGAAACTTAGCTTATTTTGCATCATTTTTCCAAAGAGCTAGAGGAGTTTTTATCATTTTTCAGAGCCTAAGAATCTTCCGATTTTCCTACCTTTCAAACCACTATCCCATTTTCACCTATTTTTTTTATCCTTGTGCTACTAGAGATAAGTTTTACATCATGGGAGACATAAACCTTTGATTTTTATCAAAAGAAAAAATTCAAAATTTTTCTGACTTCTCATGGTCAACCCATTAAATAATATTAAAATTAATGACCATGAAGGGTTAAGACCACCACAAAAACTCCAATAGCTATAAATAAAATAGTTTTAAAATAATACATCTAGCATACAATCTTAAACAAGCATTTAACTATCAACTTTTAATAATCCAATCTAACAAAGAAACGTATTCAATAACTAAGGGTTATGAACTAAAACACTAATCATGGGTTATGTTTATGATCATAGATGGAACTAAATGATGACCACAAGTGGGAGAACCATCATAGCCAAGGGAAAAGCAACTTCAAGGAGGAAGGAGCCAATAATAGCAGCAACCACAATCCTAATAGAAACTAGTCAAGGGCACACATGCAACTGGACCTCTCCAGCAAGAACCTAAAGTGGAATCTATCAAATAGATTTCCATGGTGGAAACCAACCAATCTAGGTAGGACAAGGCTCTTAGGCCAATGCCTAACCTGGAGATCACCCTCAAATATGTTTGGAATACATTAGGACCAAGAAGGTCCAAAGTTCTATCCTTTAAGAGCTAAACCTTTGATCCTTCTTGAAGCTAGCACCAAAGGAGGTCCACACAAAATTATAGGGGTCTCCTTTATGGTCCATTATTTCTAACTTTAGGGAATGTTTCGTGGGGAAGATGTATTTATTTTAGAACAATCAATAAGAAGATGCATTAGTAAAGATCAAGGATATAGCCATCTCCTACTTGGTTGAGGCCATTTAAGAGGCCCTTAGTTTGCCTTACACAAGGGCAAATTTGGTTAATATCAACATAAGTGGATTCAAAAGCTAAGAAGGAGTGGATCCAATGATGCTATAGGATGAACCACAAGGAGTACAATGCCCTCACATAGGTAGAGAAAGCATACTTCAAGATTGTGACCTACCATCTAAACCCAACCATAAGGCCTAGTAAGTTAACAATCTTCTCCACCCAAGAATGTACCACTATGAATAGGAAATTCCTAGTTAACCTACCCCAACTCATTTTCCTAGAGATTGAAAATGCTGCAAAAAATAAAAATAAAAAGAGTAGGAATACACTCCTCCTTCCATGTCTAATTAGAAAATTGTGAAAAAGGGAAGAAATAGCTTGTTATTCCAACAACATGGTCCATCACACTTCTCTTACATCTTAGCAGGAGATGATGTAGGATAAGGCAGTGACAAAGTTGCAAAAAGACAAGTAACTATCACCACTACCTAAAACTATGCTAAAGATGCTCACATCTACACAATGAATAAGGACACCTCAAGAACAACAGTTGTAGCTACATTAGGAATCTATAGGTGGTGGAAAGTTGTCCCTTTACCATCTAGCCATGAGCCATCTAAACAAGCTCACAAGAACCATCAATTAGTTGGATAGTGAAAAAACTATGCTATTATCCACATAGAGATTCTAGGCATCCATAAGGCCTAATCCAAGTACTAGAGAGATCACAGTGTTCATTTCTAAATAAACATTTTTTGAGATTTCAGGAAATCTTGTAGATTTCTCTATCATGTTAGAGGAAGGAGAGGGGCCAATAGTCTTAGTTATGCAATATAAGGGCTAGAAGATAGTAGTAGAGATATGTCTAATAAGGTGGCATAGGTCCTAAGAGCTCTTGCAGTTTCTATACCAAACATTGTTGTTGTTGCACACATCCATGCATTTGTAGGAGTATTAAGTCATCAAGTGAGTGTTTTCCAACATGAGGAAGTGTTGAAAATACTAGTAGGAGCTAGGAAATCACTTTTGGGGATTTTTGATCTATTAGAAAAATTTATAGTAAACCAGTTGTAGTTGTTTCAAGACAAGGAAAAAACTACTAATCGCCAATGCACAACTTAAGGAGGACATCACAGCCAATCACTAGTTGGTCATTGAAGATGCTGAGTTGAGAACCTATCTCTCCAACCCTATCATTCTCAAGGTTGAGCTTACAAGAAATGAAGCTTTCCAATAGCTTCAAGATAATACCAAGAGGCTAAGAACCTATCTCTTTTAGCATCACCTATAGTCACCAAAGGATCAACATTATTTTTGGTAAATTTTCCTTAATAATTAACCATTTTCAAATCCCTTGGTTTTCATTTAAGCACAAGGTGATGATAGCATACTATGCCAAAGGCTATGAGGTAACTCAAATCATCAAGTTGTTCACATTATTTTGATCAATTACTATTAGTTACCATGATGCTCGAAAATAGGATGTTAGAAAAATTTCAAAGCAAACATCCCTAGCCCCCATGACTAATAAGTGTAACTTCAGAAGTACACAAGTTTTCAAATAATTAAAAAAAAGGTCTTATTCAAAAGATGGCCAAGAAATATCAATGGATATAGAAATAGAAAAGTAGGAGAAATTAATGAAACGGATGAGAAGGGATTGCAAAGATCGAGATGTAAGGTACTTTACCATGACCACAATAGGTATTTGTGATAAATGTGATTAAAATGATTAGCGTACCTATCCATCCAAGTTTAGACCAAGTCTGTACCATGAACAATAACCTCACATTGATGTGTTTTTTCCTACCAACCACCATGAGTACATAACCACCTCAAAGAACAATCCTTAGTCCAAAAAGAGAAAAAGGAAGGAAGGGCCTTAGTTAAAGGAGCACCTTCAAACATGGGTAACATGTCTTTCTAGTCCTATAACCAGTGGTTGTAGCCCATTATTGTGTCTAAGGGGTGTCCTTTGAATTCCCATTATTATTATTTTTGTTTTGCTTTGTTCTTTATTTTTTTTACATGGGAACCACACCATGTAAAGACTTTTAGCTTCCTGTTATTAGTTGATGGAGGAGTGATGATACATTCTAAGAGGAGTCATAAACCACATGAAGGAAGTCAAGAAGAAAACCCAACAAGTCCCCTTGAGGTCACATCCTTTGCCATTCCCATTTGGTCATTTCCTCTTTCTTTAAGGTACAATGATCATAGCTAAATTTTAGTTTCATAAAAGAAGAACCAAATTGTTTCCATGATAAAGACCTTTTATTTAGAGAACTAGAGGGATGGATGAGGTGGTCTCACTGCTTTAAAAAATTATTTACCTAATCATCTTGATAGTATACCACAAAAACCCAACACATAACATTGACTTCTGCATCATGACTTGGCAATATTATTAACATAAACATGAAATACATTTATTAAACATAAAGAGAATGACTCAAAAAAAGAGAAAAATATTAAGAAATGGAAAACATATGAATAATCATAAAATTTTGGAAGAAATAGGAAAATGATAAAAAGATTATAAAACAAAAAAGGTGAACAACACTTATTAGTTCTTGAACCAAGACAGAGCATCTCCCCCATGACTAATATTATGGCTACACATTTAGAAGATGGACTGCACAATCTTGTAGTTATACACCATTGGTTTTCCATTTATCACTATTATTGATTTAATTAATTACATGGTAGCACATCTAACATTGATGATAGTCTCATTTGGATCATTCAGAGACATATCTTCATCTGGACTTAAAGGTATTTCTATTTTTTGGAGTCCAAATGTGTTCTTTTTCTTGATTTTTTATTTTAATTCATAGGTCTCCATGTTTAATATCCTCTTCTGGCATATAATTAAAGTGTAAGATATTTGTGTCTAAGTCCTCAGTTTCATCCATTTTCTTAAGTCTAGAACTAATAAGAGGATAAATTGCCTCCATTCATCTTTGAAATAATTTTATATTCTCATTTTCAAGCCACTGGGTATCTTTTAATTTAGTGGCTACTACGTAGACTAGTTTTTTCTCACACACTTATTCCTTAGCTTTGTCTTGGGTTATGTTAATATTTTGAATTTCAACTCCATAAATGCACCCTTTAATATTAGTGATGCATGGATTTTCCTATCTCTCCACAATGATAAGGTCATCATTTATGTCTTGTGTTGGAGTGGTAATGGTTGTTGGCTTTTTTGTATGATTAGGATACATTGTTCTAGCAAGGAAGGTTGTTGCATCAAATTGGCCTTGTGCTAGTTTTGATGAGTTCATAGGTCCATGCATGTTATGCATATGCATGGGAACCATCCTAAAGAAAGGGCATTTCTAATACTGTAATGGAGATCTACTGGCATTATCATTTTTGTGTATGTTCATAGCATAAGTGACATTCTTTCATTGATGTTGTGGTCGACCTTTTATGTTTTTGGTAGTGACATATGATGGAGGGAAGTATGAAAATATTGAGGATATGTTGGAGGATAAGAGGCATGAGGTGGTGATCCTTTAGAAGATGTCACTAGTCGATAATATTCAAGAGAGTGGCAGTAGCAATTTGAAGTAGAGGAAGAAGAACTAGTAGGGGAAACAAGTTGTTGAACATAATATCCATATGGGTTCAACTAATAATAAGGATAGTGCTAGTTTGATGATGGCCTCCTCCATGACTATGGGTTTTGCCACTATTTTTTATAGTAGTTTTAAGGTTGATAAGAAGTCTCACTAGGATAGTAAGGTTGGTTGTAGGACTATCTATATTACCTTGTGAGTAAGGTAATTTCTTAGGCATTTTCTTTTATGCAAAAATGGGATTCAATGCAAAAGTATGATACTCATGTAGATGTAACATGACTAGGTAATAGCTCTTTGGATGGTCATATATGTAGATATCACATCTATCATCTTCTTCAATGGTTGAGTCTATAACCTCTTCTTCTATAGCCATTTCTCCTTTCTATCGATTAGTAATGAGTGGCGAGGTACCCCTACACTCAACCATACGAATATGAGCATCTCACGTGCGATCCGGTCGAACTCCAAGAACTAAGTGCTTACGTGCCTTAATGGAACACTCAGGGTTAATCAATTGTTTTTTTCCCAAGCTTACTTGTATTGTCATGGTTGTATGGTTAAGTAAGCTTGAGGTATATGAATTTTTATAGCTTTTATCTTTTTGGTGTCTTATGCTAATGAGGGCAAGGGAAAGAGAACTAAGTGACTAACTTTCATTAACTATTCACTAACTAAGTTCTAATAGTTCCTAACACTAGTATCCATTCCCACTTTCTGTACACATCCTAAACTAGTGCAACGCTACTGGAATAACCAAACACTAGTTGTTACCGGGTTACCAAGTGCTACATGCATGCTCGAAGTGGTCGTATTGAGTGTACTTAACTAAGAGAGTCAAGGATTGAGAGAGAGATTAATTAACTAGGAAAGCATTAAACATTTAACAATAATTAATTACTAATTAGCTTAATTCGTGTGCTACAAGGTTTATCATAAAGTTCATCTTGATTTCTGTACACAAATGTGTGCTTAGGTACAATTTTCTCAAATAAAGATTCGTTCACTTTAAGACTCCTATTACGGGCACATGGAAATTATTCTAACTCTGGAATGGTAAAATTGCAAGAGTTTAGCTAAGGGTCTAAGTCTAACTCTCCTAAACAAGAAAAGCTACGTCTTATTTATAGATAATGAGGCAAGATGCAATATCGCAGGGCAGATGCGATATCATGGCTATGATATTGCGTACATGATATCGCAGCTCATCATACCCCCATGACTGAATGAAAACTCATGCTCATGTTTCTTACAAAATATTGGGAAGGTATGAGATTATTGACTTGAATGACACTAATGGTGATTGGGATGACATGTGAATGGATCATCATTATAGTACATGGCAATATTAGTGTTCATAACCACAAGAGTGAACACTATATAAATTTGACATCTAGCCTTATTTGGAAGTTGAGAGAGAAAAGAAGAAGATGTGTTGCTACCGACGCCAACATTGCACCTTCCATTGTCCATCCATAATAGTGCCATCAATCTTATTCCTTGCATGACTATTCTAGCACCAGTCCATCCTAAGTGTTTCCGCCAGATCCAGTCCATTGCTATATGATTTCCATCTACACACACAACACAGTCACATATGAGCAAGGATAAGTAAATCACAATATTGTTGATACCTTGCCTTGGTGTAAGGTCCATTAGCTAAGTTGTGATATGGCTAATATGGATTCTAGAGATATAACATTGGTGAATACCCAAGGTGTAGGGGTTAGGAGAAAATTGAGAAATTTGAAAAAATTAGACCATGATCCCCATGACTAAGAGCGATCCTTTGGTAGCGATAGAATGAAAAAAGATAAGGAATAAGAAAGATGGAGAAAAAGAAACAAAGACAACACTGATAAAATGGATGTTAGAGGTGGAAATGAACAAAATAAATGTTGATCACAACAATGTTTAAGGGAAAGAAGTCAACTGATGCACCAATTAGGAATGCCAGTGGGTTCTCCCCAAAGCAAGCTCATGCCCTTAATGCCCTAATAATCCCACATTCAAAGAGTCTGTATGCTCTGGAAATGTCATTTGGAAGCAAGAGTTAAAGTCTTAACCACAAGATTTTACCAAAAAGAAAACAATGTATCAACCAAAATATAGACTACTAATACAACTGGCTATGAGGTGGAAAATGGAGAAATAATGATGAGGAGAAGAGCATAGAATGGAGTCCCAAGAACAAGGTGGTGTACAGCCCCTTGTGTATTCATGGTTAATGTGACTTAGTAGATCTCATTCCAAATCCAACCTCAAATAATCCACATATAGTGACTTCACAATAATACACTTGGCCAATCCATCAACTTGAAGTAACAAGAATGCTGCCGCCAAAGAGTCACCACCATTCTGACGAAATGAGAAAGGGAGAAGTAGGAAGCAAGAGAGGGCCTTAGTTAGAGGAAACATGTTTTTTTAGTTTCATAACTAGTGCTTTTAGCCTAGATGATTATTTTTTCTAAGGGGTGTGCTTTGAATTCTCACTATTTTTTTTTACGTGAGAACCACACCATGCAAAGACTTATTATTTTTATTAGCTCAACTTCCCGCCAATGGAGCAATGTTGGAATGGTAAGGAAAACTCAAGAAGAAAACATCCAAGCACCCAAGAGAATGGCCAACACAAATGCATCAAATCCCCTTAAAGTCACATCCTTTTCAATCCTTGAGTCCTTCCTCAGTTTGAAAAATGCCCAATCACCAATTCGTTGATAGTTTTATGATTTAAAGAAAGGGACTGTACAGTTCCAAGTCAAGATAGATCATAGAAATTCATGGATGCATGGATGACATGGACTCATTGCCTATTATATCAAAAGAACCATACCTTAGTATCAACATTATAACTCAAAGGTAAAAACCAAACATTAGCAATCAATGGAATATAGTTCATACCACCATTAGGAGCACTTATTAGGTGACAAACCTAACAACACAAACAACCACACAAAGAAATAAAAGAGTATAAATGATGTTGCAAAACAAAAACAAGAAAAGTTAAAGAAATTCGTAAAACAAAAACTTAAAAAGGAACTGAGGGCCTCGGTTGATCAGCAGAGGTGGCCATCTCCCCCATGACTGAGTTGGAAGGGGGAGATCTGAAATAATGAGCAGGGTCGTTCCTTCTTAGAGGTATTATGTGCACTAGCCGTTCTAAGTTCATGGAAGGGTTTGGTTTGTTGCATATTGACTAGTAATCTCTTATCAGGGCTCTCAAGTTTGTATATGGTCATGGCCCCCAAAGGAAAGGTTGTATGAATAATGTAAGGTCCTTCACACAGTGTTTAAAATTTTTTGCATTATGGCACATGTGTGGGGTTCGAGTATCTCCTGGTTGATACTTAACCTTTCAAATTTTCAAGTCATGATGTTGCTTGTTATATGCCTTATGCAACTCATTTGATGATAGGGCAGCTAATTGATTTTTTTGTAGCACGTTTAAAGTTGTCAACCTTTGTTTTTGTGCTAGATCAAGGTCAAGGTGGAGGTCACAAGCGATGGATAGTGTATAGAGCTCAATTTGAATCGGAAGCTTTGGAATTTTTCCATACACTAACTCATAGGGAGTTTCCAAGTCAAGCGGTATGCCCAAAGAGCATCATTCAGTTTAGTGCTCCAATCTCGCCTATACTTGCTAATTGTCCTTGTCAATATTTTAGTGATCTCCCTATTGGTGACATTGGCTTGTCCATTAGCTTGGGGGTAATAAGGTGTAGTCAATTTATGTTTAACCCCTAAGCGTTGCATTAACTTCCGAAAAGTTGCACCTGTGAAGTGTGTTCCATTATCTAAGATAAGTGCACGTGGCACACCAAACCTATTTATGATTTTTTGTTGAACAAATCATGTAGCTGTAGATGATGTGCAGTCTATAATAGTAGCTACTTCAGCCCATTTTGTTAGATAATCTATGGCAACAATGATGTAATCTTTTTCATTGGACATTGGTGTAATGGGCCCCATAAAGTCTATTCCCCAAATGTCGAAGGGTTCTAAAGGTTGAATCCATTGTTGTGGACCCTCCATTCTAGCAATCATTCTTCCATCATGTTGACAACACTTGTAGGACTAGATAAATTAATGGGCATCCCAAAATAATGTTGGCCAGTAATATCCTACAAGCAGAATCTTAATAGTCATTCATCTCCCTACATAGTGAACCCCACAAGGGCCCTCATGAGCATCTTGGAGAACTCTTAGTTGGTCCACCTTGGGCATGCACCATCGAACCAAGCCATCAGGACACACTTTGTAAAGTTGTCCGTTGATCTTCATGAAGTACTTGGTTCTGTGAAGAAATTATTGTTTCTTGCTAAAGTCCAACTCCTATGGTGTTTGTTGGGTAAAGAGATAGGTGAGAATGCTACTATACCAATTTGTCTCCATGGGTTGGTTATTCACTACACCAGCAAAGAGGGCTTCATTAGGAAAATGATTGGTCATTACATATTCATTCTCTTTGTTGTCCAAGTGCAACCAAGATAAATGACCTGCAACTACGTTCTTGGTGCCCTTTTGATTAATCATCGTTAGATCGAACTCTTATAGGATTACTAGCCATCGTATAATATGAGGGCTAACCGTTGGCTTGTTCATGATGAACCGGATTGCACTATGATCCGTATGGATGAACACTTTGTAACCTAACACATAGTGCCTAAACGTATCTAGTGCAAACACTACAGTGATTAATTCTTTTTCTGTAGTTGTATAGTTAAGTTGTGCACTGGCGATACTCCTACTTGCACAGTGGATGTAGTAAGGACATTTTTGATCATCTAACTATGTAAGTACGACTCCTAAGGCATAATTGGACGTATCAGTCATTATATGTAATAGTCTAGACCAATTAGGAGCTTATAGAATAGGAGTTTCTACAAGCTTTTGTTTCAGAGTTTGGAATGCTCGTTCACATTCCCTGGTCCATTCGAATGATGTGTCCTTCTTTGTTAGCTCTACCAACAGTTTGGAAATCTTGGAGAAGTTCTCAATGAATCTCCTAAAGTGCCAGTGTGTCCAAGGAATGATCAAATGTCTTTGACAGTTTTCAGTTGATGGGTGATTCCTTGGATGACCCTAACTTTATTTGGATCTACCTCTATTCCTGAATGTAAAATCTTATGCCCAAGTACTATGCCTTCTTGGACCATCAAATGTCTTTTTTGCTAGTTGAGCCTTAAGTTGGTTTCTACGCATCTTTTCAAAACTTTCTCTAATCGATCCAAGGCTTGATCAAAGCTTGTTCCATAAGTGGAGAAGTCGTCCATAAAGACTTCCACTTTGTTTCATAAACGCTATTGGAATATGCTTAGAACCAAGCATTGAAACATGGAAGGAGCATTGCACAAGCCAAACGACATTTTTTTATATGAAAATGTTCCCCAAGGACTGGTGAACATTATCTTAGCTTGACCTTCTAGGGCTATTCGTATTTGGTTGTATCCACTATAGCCATCCAGAAAACTATAATAGTGATGCCCTGCTATGGTGTCTAAGACTTGGTTAACGAATGGCAACGGAAAGTGATCCTTAAATGTTGCCATGTTTAGCAAGCTAAAATCTATACACACCCTCCATTTGCCTCCCTTTTTAGGCATGATTACCAAAGGGCTAACCCATTCACTATCAGTAATGGGATATATGAACCAGCCTTAAGAAGCTGTTCTATTTCTTCTTTTAATATTTGATTCAATTTTGGGTTCAATCACCTCTGCAATTTTTTTGGAGGTTTCATGGTGGGGTTAGTGTAAATCCTATGCTGGAATATCCTAGGATCTATTCCAATTAACTCGGGGTATGACCAGGCAAAGGATTTTGACCACTTGTTTATCACTTTCAGCAGTCTTTTTTTTTTGGGGAATAAGTCTTGTGTTGAGGATCACTGGTTTTCCATTTTCAAGGGTCATATACTCCAGACCAATGGGCAATGATTTCAAATCTAAGGGCTCTTGTTTAAATCTCTCAGAAATTTCCAACTTTTCCTAGTTGATGTTTTCAAGGTTAAGGCTTGGAAGTTGACAACGAACTTGCTCTAGTGTATCTATGCTTTCAATGTAAGCACTAGTTATTCCCTTAGTTAGTTCCATGCATGTTAGTGAGTTGCTCTATTGATCAGCCATCAACCAATGGGAGTCTTCTTGTCATGTGGCTACTATATATAGGCACTTTTGTATATTAATGTCTTGTGCACATTGATTGCATGCAGGAAATGCTAAACTTTGCATAACTCATGATCTTTGCATGCAATTGCACCCTGTGTCACTCTATGCGATGCATGAAACTTTCTTCTTCTCGATCTTTCCAAAAGTATTCTTCTTGGATATTTCCAGGGAAAGATCGTGGATTCCTAGGTGGGAATCTTGCTTATGTGTATGATGTCTCTAACTATCTCTTGTGTTAGTCTTATGCGGTGAAGTGCTCTGTGAAGAAGAAGACATTTTTGTCTTGTTTGGTGTGCGATTTACCATTGTCTTATCTTTTCTTGATTAACCCTAAGGGTTCATTCTAGCATCCCAATGATATGAATGATTTCCTATGTTCTACGTAGCGCACAAACAACTAAGTCCCCAACAATAGCACCAATGATGAGTAGCAAGGTACCCCTACACTCAACCATATGAATACGAGTGTCTCACGCATGATCCGGTCGAACTCCAAGGACTAAGTGCTTATGCGCCTTAATGGAACACTCAAGGTTAATCAATTGTTATCTTCTCAAGCTTACTTGTATTGTCACGATTGTATGGTTAAGTAAGCTTGAGGTATATGAATTTCTATAGCTTTTATCTTTTTGGTGTCTTATGCTAATGAGGGCAAGGGAAAGAGAACCAAGTGACTAACTTTTATTAACTATTCACTAACTAAGTTCTAATAGTTCCTAGTAGCAGTATTTGTTCCCACTTTTCGTACACATCCTGAACCAGTGCAATGCTGTTGGGATTACCAAACGCTAGTTGTTACTAGGTTACCAAGTGCTACACGCATGCTTGAAGCGGTCATACTAAGTGTACTCAACTAAGAGAGTCAAGGATTGAGAGAGAGATTAATTAACTAGGAAAGCATTAAACATTTAACAATAATTAATTACTAATTAGCTTAATTCATATGCTATAAGGTTTATCATAAAGTTCATCTTTATTGTCGTACACAAATGTGTGCTTACATACAATTTGCTCGAATAAAGATCTATTCACTTTAAGACTCTTACTGCAGGCACATGGAAATTATTCTGACTCTGGAATGGTAAAACTGCAAGAGTTTAGCTAAGGGTCTAAGTCTAACTCTCCTGAACAAGGGAAGCCGCCTCTTATTTATAGATAATAAGGCAGGATGCGATATCATGTACGCAATATCGTGGGGCGGATGTGATATCACGTACGCGATATCGCAGCTCATAAATTAGTGTTCATTACTCTCTCCTCTACGATTTCTATCCAAGTTGTAACTTTCTCATTTATCTATTCCAACATCTTATCCAGCTTTGCTTCAAGCTCATCGATAGACTTTTGTATTAGCAAGGTTTATTGTAAAGTCACCTCATCGAGAGCTGCCTCTTTTTCCTCATCATAGATATGGACCATTTTCTTTTGAATAGTTGGGTCCTGGTTATTTTCCTCTACATTCTCTCGTTTACATAACTCTCATTCTTCTTTCACCACCCACTCAATTAGCATTTGTATCTAATGGACTTTCAGTTTGTATAACTAACCTTGGGCATAAATCCCAAGAGTCTCCCTTGTTTCATTACAAAGCCCATCTATGATGTGGAAAAGTTGCTCTTTTTGAGAGAAATCATGGCCAAGACATCTATGTAGTAGCGAATAGTATCTATCCAAGGCCACATCCAACGGTTCATGATTTTCTTGCTTCCACCCTTGGATTTCTTTTCTTAGATTGGACACTCTCGCATAAGTTTGGTACTTTTCATTGAAAAGCTCCAACATTGTGGATCAATAGTGGATTTAACTTGGTTCCAACGATTTATATCAACTTTCAGCTTCATCTATTAGTATCCTAGGAAAGAGATTAAGCTTTTGTCACTTATTTTTGATATTTTGCAAGGCATAGGCATCATGGAAGGCTTGTAAGTAATGCTGTGGATTAGAATTAGAGCCTCCCCTAAATTTAGAAATGTTGTTCATGTCAAGCCATTTGATGCAGTTGTCCGTTTCATGCCTTTGGGGTATTTGAACTACCTTCCTAATCTATGTCATGTCCCTAGTAGCCAACAAGGGTTCACCTATACCAGACACATCATGGTGATAATCTATATTTCTATTTGTCTGGTTGTGATGATCTTATCTATACTCATTTTGATATTTTTGATTTTTCCCTTGGGTTCGATTTCTATCTTTATCTTGACCCCATAATGGAGCTCTATCTCTATGCCTACATTCATCTTTGTCAGAACTAGACATTGAAGAGGAAGAGGAAGATGAGGAATTGGGAGAAACACCATGGCTCCTATAGTTATTCCCATGGTCCCTTGATTTATTTTGTTAGGTTTAGAGAAGGTCTTAGGCCTTGAGGCCCTCCTTGTTCTAGGACTTACTCCATCTCCTCTAGGATTTTCTACACTAGTTGAACATAGTCTTTAAGTGTAGTAAGGGTCTAAATGAGAATAGGAATTCCTTGCTTGAGGTTGTTCACTCCATATTTCTTCAGCATAGATCTTATCATTTCTCCTATGAGTGCTTTCATCATGTGATGTAATCTTGGTCCTATGTGAATAAGACATGATTTTA
Organism: Gnetum montanum; assembly: GCA_015680685.1. NCBI lineage: Eukaryota > Viridiplantae > Streptophyta > Gnetopsida > Gnetales > Gnetaceae > Gnetum > Gnetum montanum. Next base: position 202,551 of record MNCI01013322.1, read on the forward strand.
CCTAATAACATGTGTGACATAAAATATTAGTATTTTCTAATAGATAAATCATTAATACCTTTATAGTGATCATGTATAATATAACTGAAACACCACTAATTTTGGCTTAGCACTTTTAGACAAGAATCAAGCTAATTCATGCTGCTACCCAATATGAGTATAGCGTGACCAAACTTGGAGGCCTCCGAAACAGCACCTGATGGTCCATGATTTAATAGGCAAGGTCCCCTCGAGGCCCACAAGTGACTGCACCAACTTCCAACATCCATAATTAAAGGTTTTAGGTTCAAAATATTTGGTTTTGGCTAAGTACTCTTTGGTTACTTTTTCAAACGCTGCACAGCGTAAGGATCAGCGTCACCAACTTTTGGAGCCCCGAAATTGAGTCAAAATAGGCCAAAATCGAGCATAAGAATATCCCCCCCCCCCCCCCCCCCCCCCCCCCCATGACCTTCACCAAGGTCCCTAGCATCTCCCAGCGTTTAGAAAATCAAGATTTGGGCCTCAAATGTGCCATTTTGGCTTGGTGACGTTGGGGTTACTTTTTTAGACGCTACACAACGTAAGGATCAACGTCACCAATTTTTAGAGCCCCAAAACTGAGCCAAAATGACTTGATTTCAAGGGTGCAAGTCATCCTCAAGGTCCACTATTGATAACTATGAGTCCCAGCCTTCAAAAATTCTAGATTTCAACTCAAAATTGCAAGTTTTTGAGGTTACATTGCAGGTCACACTGCAGATCACGTTGGGCAATCAAATTTCTCTTGTTATACATTTCATTATAAATCCCAATTTGTGGGCATGTTAAGCCCTCATGGTCTAAAACAACAAAACAAATATAATTTTTCAAGTAGGCCAGAGCCAAAGTTAATCCTCCTAAACTTTCTTTAAATTTTTATCACTTGAGGGCTTGTTTTTTCTAATTTGTTTGTATTTTCATGGGCTTGAATGACCCACAAATTGTAAAATACATTGAACCTTGTCAAAGAAGGCAAATATCCAGCACATATCCAACCGTGCCAACTATCCATGGGACACATGTCACTAGATCTGTTTTCCTCTCATCTCTCAGCCATTGATTCCATTCTTGAAAACCCTAAACAAACCCTAGCCCAACCCTATAAATACCTTATCAATTCATACAAATTTGAGGAGGCAAAAAGAAGAAGATGGAGGGAGGCAAAAATTGGAGAGATTGGCAATTCTGAAAAATTGGAGAGATTGGAAATTCTGAAAAATTGGCAATTCTGAAAAATTGGAGAGATTCGCAATTCTAAAAAAGGACAGAACTTGCAATCCTTGGGCGCTCGGCACATTTGATTGTTGGCTTCCAAGTTTTCCTCACGTTCATCCCATTTCATCGTTGCATCATCGTATCATATCATTCCGGGGCTAGGCGTTTGACTTGCCATCCACACATGTGCAACTACACATTGACCGGTGCATATTCCTGTTTGAATAATTCAATACAGTTTCATCATTGCCTCCTATTTACATTATTTACTTTGGTTTATGCTTTGTTTACAATATAACTCTATTTATGCTTTATTTATAATTCAGTATGCTCTGTTTACATTTCATATCACCATTTGCATTCCGTTTACATCCTGTTTACAATAACCCTAGCACTAGCCGTAGCTTATGCTCGGGGAAGTCCTTGGTTGATTTACGTGTAGACCATCCAAGGCACTCTGCCTTCGTTTACTTTTCTAGCTTGCCCTTGGTTGAAGGCAGGGTCAGCTGTGGCTGTCCGACGATCTCTCGGTGTTTGTTTCCTTTCCAACCTTACACCGACGATTTAGGTCAATACAGTTTTTTGCGTTAGAAGGAGGGCATGAACCATTTTTGTCTACATTTTTTATTAGCACTTAGTCAAAACTCTAGATGTTCTAGAGAGCATAACAAGTTCTCAGAGCATAGCAAGCTCCAGCGTAGCAAGTGTAGTGCTAGAGTTGGCCATTTTTAGTAGTTTTCACACTTAGCATTTTTTCCCTACATTTTCATACTTAGCATTTTTTTTCTTTCATTTTTACACTTATCCATTTTCCTACTATTGGCAGATTTAGTCATTTTTTTTGTTTTCAAAGTTAGCCATTTTCTACAAATAGCAACTTTCACAACCCGATTTGTGAATATGAATCCAGATCAACCTTTTACATCAATGCCTAACATGTTTGATATCACAATCCAACCAAAGCGAGCCACACTAAGCCCTGAACAATATAACTTCATTTGTGTAAAAATCCAAGCCAACTTGCCTATCGATCATGTGGAAAGGAAAGCAAAACGAGACTATGAATTTATCCACAAAGAAGGACGTGAGTTTATCCCTTCTGCATTTGACATAATCCCACTATCTGAAAACCATCATAAACTCATATCCTAGCTTCTTATGGCTAGAAGTCAAGCCTTACAACTACCTCCCATAGAGCCTCAATATGAAGAAGATGACTTTGCAACCCAATCTAAACATGGAGAATCATACCATACCGTTAGCCCCCATGCCCACACAAACCCATTATTCCATCCTTTCCTGGAAGAAACTGTGTTTCCTTCTTCATCCACAAACACTTAAGGACCTGTTCCCCATTCCATTGCTATCTTCCCCATGATCAATAACATTCACTCTGATGCGTTCACTTCCATCATTCCTCCACCAGTGCAGTCCCAAAAACTCCCCCAAACCAATGCAGGGTCAATCTTTCAACCTCAAGTAATTGGAATACCGTTAGTCATAACAACTTCCACATCCACCCATTACATACCACAGATGCAGATTCATGGGGCACCATTGATTACTCCAACCCAACATGTGCAAGGTGTTACCTCACAACCTATAGCTAGGTAGTGGGCTCCACCGATAGTCTCAGTCTCAAATACCATCCCACCACAACAAATGTTAGCCCAACAACCTACCTTTCCACAAACAATGCAACAATTAAATCATTATCATCCACAATCCACTCAATCCACTGGTTTTCCTACCACCCAAGAATGGGTAGACACACAAAAAATGATGCACTCGTTGGTAGAAGAATTAAAATGCCTTAAAACTTTCAACAATGAGGAAGTCAAGGTACTAGATTTCTATCAAAATAACCCAATTGACCCCTATGTTCCATCCTTGACCTTGCCAAAAGGAGTCTCATTACCTTAACTGACCAAGTACAATGGAGAAGGGGACCCAAATGCCCACCTAGTGACATTTAGAATCGAAAGACTTTTACTTCAAGCATGGTCCCATGTAATTTTGCGAGTGTTTGCAACATCCTTAACTGGAAAAGCCTTAGACTGGTACCGATCTTTACCTCGTAGCTCCATATCTTCTTTAGAGAGTTTGTTGCATCAGTTTGTCACTCGTTTCAAGTACAATTTGAAACTTGAAGCCACGTTAGATAGCTTGATTCAAGTTAAACAAGTGCCATTAGAGCCAGCGCAGAAATTTATCCAAAGGTGGAGTGCAGCCTTAAACGAACTTCACGAACCTATCCCTAAAACATATTTGCTCACCATCCTTAAGTTGGCTGTGAATGACTTTATTAAGTCAAAACTTTACTACCTGAAAGCCCACACATTGATCCAAGCATTCGTGCAAATCAAAGACATAGAAGAAGCGGCACAAACAAGTAATGACCTAGCCTACTCAACCTTTAGGATCCAACACACGAGGAAAGATAAATTCAAAACAACGGTAGCAGCAGTGGCTGAGGGAAAACAACCCGCTATCTCAAACAACTATGAAAGAACCACACCCACTCATACACCTAAAAATTTCTCAAATAGAAACAACAACACAGGTCATGCTCGTACCTTCGAAAAGAAAGACCCTACTCAATACACACCATTGCCCATGAAGCCTTCACAACTGCTTGATCAACTTCTAAAGGCTGGGCTAATTGAACACAAAGAAATGTCTCCTGCGGCCTCGCAAAGACATGATCGCTTTTGCGAATTGGCCAAAAATACAGCTTTAGCAACAGCCAACGAACCCCCCATTCCAAAAGGCTTTAGGTTGGATAGGTTTTGTGAATATCACCAATGGTTTGGTCATGGGACTAATTATTGCTTTGCACTGAAACAAGACATATAACGCATGATAGATGGGGGTGAAGTAGTGTTCGATGAGACAAACCTGGTAAGGCCTCAAAACCAATCCATGGGGGTCTACAAGGATTCTCTCAACACCAAAACCAACGATGCCCCATATGTGATTAATACTGTCCATGTGGAAGATGGACAAGATGTTCCTCGAAAGCCTTTTGTGATTTGCGGGCATTCAGAAAAGACACCTACCCAAATATATCTTCAAACCCCTTTTACCACACGCACGTTCCCCACACCATCAAAACCATTCATCATCCACATACCTCCTTCAGTTGCCACCACAACAAACATATCATCTAAAAACCAACCCATTCCCTTTGTGGTCCGGTTGCTAAAACACCCTGGCACACAACCCACCTCCACTTCTCGACAACCTTTGCGAGAACGTCTTCCGATAGGCTAATAAGAGAGCGCTTAGAAAAAGAAAAAAGAGAGCGCATGGAGAGAGAAAACCATGGACACGAATTAGGACTGCCAAAGCCTACACCACTAAGCACCATTCCCATGAGTTCGTCTGTTAATGAGCCTAGTACAAGTCACCAAAACAAAAATGAAGTCACAAGTCATATCCCAAACTCAGCATTCTCAACTGCTAATGTAAAAACCCCTCCAAGAGAAATATGAATGCTAGGTCAAATGGACCAAATCTCTATGGATAAGAATGTCCCAAATGGTAAATACCTAGCAAATGCGTTGACCCAGGTCACACAAGCCTTAAAACAAAAGAATACTTCTTTAAGTTTGTATGACCTAGTAATGACTTCACCAGTACATCGAGAGGCTCTCATACGGATGCTAACTTCAATTCCTGTTAGTGAGGATCTTCCTACAGATGAACCATCCATTTATGCAGTATTATCCCCACAACTTCAAGAATCGAAGACCACATCCTTAGAGTTCCACGTTAAGGACATTAAGCTAGATGAGAAAACAGGGGAAATCACCACGGCCCCTATGTTCATAATAATACAGGTTGATCATTTCAAAATACGTAGGGTGCATGTTGATGATGGTGCAGCAACAAATGTAATACCTATTTCCATCATCGAAAAATTGGGACTCACTGAACAAGTACAATCCACAACAACCTCTTTCTTAAGATCTTTCAGTGGTTCCCGTGTGGGAGTGATAGGCATGGTTACCTTAGATTTCATAGCCAGAGACCAATTCCCTACATTAGCTGAATTCATAGTGGTTGATGAAATGCCAAGGTTTAATCTAATCTTAGGACGTCCTTGGCTAGCTCAACTTAAAGCTGTATCCTCACCAATCCATTAGGAGATACATCTACCTTACGAGGGAGGTGAGATCATCATACACGAGGATACAACAACATCGATCATTTCCTCATACCTTGAGGTAGGTCAAGGGTCAGAAATTGAGTTCGTTAAGCCTAAACAAGAAACCATCAACATATATCAGAATGTGAACCCAACGTTGACTCACAATCCAACTAGCACTGAAGAAACACAAGAAGACACAGACATAGGAGTCATTCTTGCTGATGTTTCTTGGTTAGAACTACCCTTTGACATCACCGATGAAGGGGAAGTTGAATATAAAATCATACCCATACACCCAGCTCCACATGTTAAGCTACAAAAGATCAAGAGGCAACTCAACAACTAGAACGAATGAGATGAACTATCCGAAATGACGTTAAACTACAAACTGTCCAAAATGACATTAAACTACAAACGGTCCGAAATGACATTAAACTATGAACTATCTGAAATGACGTTAAACTATGAACTGTTCGAAATGACGTTAAACTACAAACTGTCTAAAATGACGTTAAACTACGAACTGTCCGAAATGATGTTAAACTACGAACTGTCCGAAATGATGTTAAACTACGAACTATCCGAAATGATGTTAAACTACGAACTGTCTGAAATGACGTTAAACTATGAACTGTCCGAAATGACGTTAAACTACGAACTGTCCGAAATGACGTTAAACTACGAATTGTTCAAAATGACGTTAAACTATGAACTGTTTGAAATGACGTTAAACTACTAACTGTCCGAAATGACATTAAACTATGAACTGTCCGAAATGATGTTAAACTACGAATTGTCCAAAATGACGTTAAACTACGAACTGTTCGAAATGACGTTAAACTATGAACTGTCCAAAATGACGTTAAACTACGAATTGTTTGAAATGACGTTAAACTACGGGGGGTTCAAAATGACGTTAAACTATGAACCGTCCGAAATGACGTTAAACTATGAACTGTTTGAAATGACGTTAAACTACTAACTGTCCGAAATGACATTAAACTACGAATTGTTCAAAATGACGTTAAACTATGAACTGTTTGAAATGACGTTAAACTACTAACTGTCCGAAATGACATTAAACTATGAACTGTCCGAAATGATGTTAAACTACGAATTGTCCAAAATGACGTTAAACTACGAACTGTTCGAAATGACGTTAAACTATGAACTGTCCGAAATGACGTTAAACTACGAATTGTTTGAAATGACGTTAAACTATGAACTGTCCAAAATGACGTTAAACTACAAACTATCCGAAATGACGTTAAACTACGAACTGTCCGAAATGACATTAAACTACGAACTATCCGAAATGACATTAAACTATGAACTGTCCGAAATGAGGTTAAACTACGAACTGTCTGAAATGACATTAAACTACGAACTGTCTGAAATGACGTTAAACTATGACATGTCTACAATGGCATTTAACTAGCCACAATCAGAAATGGCCGATTCCATTTAAAACTTCTTGAAAACATTACTACCTTTGGCCCACCATGGCATAAAACTGGTAATCCTCTCTTTAACAATAGATGCAACAATCTATCAAGACTTTAAACTGATGTACCAAGCCTGAAATGGATTTAAACTAGAGCCAACAAATTACAGATTCACAAACTCTCATCATCTTATATTGAATTTTCTCTTACAAGTTACAAGTTACGATTTAGATTCTTGCACGGTCGTTGCTTTCTTTTCCAAGTATTTACCTTACATCTTACTTTACACTTTAGAAATTTATGTTACATTTAGTTGCACACATATACTCTTGAAAACAAAGAAAAACAATAAAAAACATGAAAAATGACAAAAATACGTACATAAAACATCAAGATAATGAAGGAATGCAACCATTTTATACCACAATTAAATTCAGGCCATTACATCAGTCTTCATACATTCCAACTCTATGTACAACATGGTATCACTTGACATTGTTTTCTTTCTAGTTGATTTTTTTACAGGATCTTGCAGATACATAGCATAACCATGCATTCAGCATTACACTTTACACAAGTAAGGTAAGCATCAGTCCGCTATGACTATAAACTAGCACAGAATAGTCTTGGCATCATGACTTAAAACTGATACCACAGAATAGTCCTAGCATCATGACTTAAAACTAATATCACAGAGTAGTCTTGGCATCATGACTTAAAATTGATACCACAGAGTAGTCCTGGCATCATGACTTAAAACTGATACCACAGAGTTCTGTTCGGTATGACACTAAACTACTACATTGGTCCGCCATGACATGAAACTAGCATCCAGAGTCCACTAAGACTATAAACTAGTTTGCCTCTTCATAGTCCACTATGACTATAAACTAGCAATGTACTGTCCGCTACGACGCTAAACTAGCACCATCCAAGGGGTTATGACGTGAAACTAACCCACGACAGTCCACTAAGACTATAAAATGGCGACATCATCAATGACCAAGCAAAACTTGAAAAGATCTGTTGTTGCAATTAGTTGTTCCTGTTCCTCAAAGACTTGTTGCATGATTCATCCCATGGGGCCTAATGAAACTGATGTTGTTCATGATTCTGTTTGCTTTGAAAGCTGCACGTGGTGACTCCATCTCCTTGTTTAAAGTGTTTAGCTAACTATTTCATTTGTGGTTTTCTTGTCTTCTTGGAGTTGTGTTTGCAGGATGACACTTCTGAGGCGTTCGTGCATGGATGCACTTCATTGTAACGACAAGGTATCACATTTTTCCTGATGCATGCGACTGGTTTAATCAATCCATTCATAAGTACATTCCTGACTCTCGATGCATCCCCTATTTCCCAATCATGCTCCCCTTAGCCTATTCAATTACATCCTCCTTGATACGTTTCACTCATCTCAAAACTCTTGATACACTGTTGCATACTGTAGCTCTCTAAGCAGTTGTGATGCAAAACACAATACATAGTACATGATGCAAAATGCAAGTGCTCATACACAAGCACATCACAAAAAGCAAACTCTTTCAAAAAGACCAGAAATAAAAGAAAAAGAAAAAGACAAAATAAAGCGAAAACAAAAAAAAAGAAAACAAGAAAAGAAAAATGAAAACAAAAAAAATGGTCAAAGAGAAAAATGCACGGAAAAGGTCTTCAAGACCCTGTTGACATCATAAAAAAAAGACTATTGGCTATTCTCATACAAGCCCCAGGCGAGAAGGCAATTGTCTTTAATAACAGTTACACTTGTGTCTCAAAGAGACCATGTTGCACATCACCGCATGGCTTTGGCTGTTTACAAAGGGCCTCGTAAACACTCTATAAGAGTCTTGTTTCTCCAAAGAACGCACTTCCTATGTCTTGGCTTCGAGTCTGCTGAACACTGGCTATCGACAAGGACCAAAATACAGCTCATTCGCATGAGAGCATTCCTCTCCCACATATCCCAGTAGCAATCATAGCCCTTAATCTCCTAGCTTTCTTGGTTACAATCGATTCCCTTGCATCTTGAACCACATTCCCTCAATCCCATGTACTTTTGAAAATGGTGCGATAATATCCAGCCAAGGGCTGATGGTTAATGTTTGGTACTTGTTTGTGAATGGTGTTTGCACTTCTTTGTCGACGTCTCTCAGGTAGATTCCTCCAGACGTCAACAAAGAGGGGCCAGCGAAACACCACTAATTTTGGCCTAGCACTTTTAGACAAAAATCAAGCTAAGTCATGTTGCTGCCCAACATGAGTATAGCGTGACCAAACTTGGAGGCCTCCGAAATAGCCCCCAATGATCCATGATTCAACAGGTAAGGTCTCCTCGGGGCCCACAAGCAACTGCACCAACTTCCAACATCCAGAATTAAAGGTTTCAGGTTCAAAATATTTGTTTTTGGCTAAGTACGCTTTGGTTACTTTTTCAAACGCTGCACAGCGTAAGGATCAGAGTCACTAACTTTTGGAGCCTCGAAATTGAGTCAAAACAGGCCAAAATCAAGCACAAGGACCCTCCATGACCTTCACCAAGGTCCCCAGCATCTCCCAGCCTCCAGAAAATTAGGATTTGGGCCTCAAATGTGCCATTTTGGCCTGGTGACGCTGGGGTTACTTTTTTAGATGCTGCACAGCGTCACCAGTTTTTAGAGCCCTAAAACTGAGCCAAAATGACTTGATTTCAAGGGTGCAAGTCATCCTCAAGGTCCACTATTGATAACTATGGGTCCCAGCATTCAGAAATTCTAGATTTCAACTCAAAATTGCAAGTTTTGGAGGTTACATTGTAGGTCACACTACAGGTCACACTGGGCAATCAAATTTCTCTTGTTGTACATTTCATTATAAATCCCCATTTGTGGGCATGTCAAGCCCTCATGACCTAAAATAACAAAAAAAATATAATTTTTCAAGTGGGCCAGAGCCGAAGTTAATCCTCCTAAACTTTCTTTAAATTTTTATCGCTTGAGGGCTTGTTTTTTCTAATTTGTTTGTATTTTCATGGGCTTGAATGACCCACAAATTGTAAGATACATTGAACCTGGTGAAAGAAGGCAAATATCCAGCACACATCCAACTCGTGCCAACTATCCATGGGACACATGTCACTAGATCTATTTTCCTCTCACCTCCCAGCCATTGATTCCATTCTTGAAAACCCTAGCCCAACCCTATAAATACCCTATCAATTTACACAAATTTAAGGAGGCAAAAAAATGAAGATGGAGGGAGGCAAAAATTGGAGAGATTGGCAATTCTAAAAAATTGGAGAGATTTGCAATTCTGAAAAAGGACAGAATTTGCAATCCTGGGGCACCCTTGGGTGCTCGGCACATCTGATTGTTGGCTTCCAAGTTTTCCTCACGTTCATCCCATTTCATCGTTGCATCATCGTATCATATCATTCCGGGGCTAAGCGTTTGACTTGCCATCCACACGTGTGCAACTACGCTTTGACCGGTGCATATTCCTGTTTGAACAATACAATACAGTTTCATCATTGCCTCCTATTTACATTATTTACTTTGGTTTATTCTTTGTTTACAATAAACTCTATTTATGCTTTATTTATAATTTAGTACGCTTTGTTTACATTTCGTATCACCATTTGCATTTTGTTTACATCCCATTTACAATAACCTCAGCGCTAGCTGTAGCTAACGCTCGGGGAAGTCCTTAGTTGATTTTCGTGCAGACCATTCAAGGCACTTTGCCTTCGTTTTTTTTTTCAGCTTTCCCTTAGGCGAAGGCAGGGATAGCTGTGGCTGCCCGATGATCTCTCGGTGTCTATTTCCCTTCCAACCTTACATTGACAATTTAGGTCAGTACAATAACTAATCTAGATAACTAGCACCATCCCTAGCAAAGATGTCAATGATGAGCAATGAGGTACCCCCATGCCCAACCATACAAATCACAAGCATTTACGCTTGATCCAGTTGAATTTTGTGGATGGGACTAGTTGTCACATCTAGATCATTATGTCTTGATCGTGGTTCATTGTCCTCCCACTTGGACTAGTGGTAGCTTTGTCATGTATGGTTTAGTCCAAAGTGAGGCATATGATAATTGATGTTATTTTGGCCTTATGCTACTCCTAATGGTAATAAAGAAATCAATTAATTAAGCTAATTAACAATGGAAAGTAAAGTCTAAACTAGCCTATGGATGATGAGTGTCCATTCCCAACTTGTCGTACACATCCTAAACCCACGTATCCAGTATTGGGATTACCAAGTGCTATGCTACTAGGCAAACCAAGCAATAACGCTACTGGGATTACCAAGCGAATACATGTTTACACTTGAAACATAAATATTAACTAAGTACATGAAAAGTAAATCTAATCTAAGTCAAAGTGCTGCGATGAATAAGAATCAATCTTGATCTTATTATCGTCAAGTGGGCACTCGCTAACTATTCTCTAAGATTACGAAATAAAACTGCAAGAGTTTGGCTACTCTATTGATGAAACTTATTCCAAACCATGCACCCAAGAATTATATTTATAGGCCAACACACATCCTGTGATATCGAACATCCAACATTGCATCTTACCCCCCGATATCAGGGGTATATGATATTAGGGTTCTAAGATTGGATATTAGATATTGGAGCCAGACAAAATATGGTTCATCAATCATGATGGGTACAAAAAAATCCATTGTTTGGAAGGCCAAGTCAAAGAGTTGAAAATACACTAGACTCAACCTTGAAAGTTACTAATTAACCCATTCAATTGTAAAATGTTAAAGGCCATTATTTGGAATGATAGTAAAACACTTGTTTCTTAAATTGTAAAACTTAGATTTTTGCTCATCTACCAATCTTGAACATTAAACCTTGAAATGATAAACCATTTTTGTTGCTCCAAAGTAACAAAAGATTAAAAAATCCATAAGATTCAATTGTGAAGCTTCATGATAAGTTTACCATTGTTAGGAAAATTAAAATGTAAAACATCATCATCCGGTTTTCATAATCACCCCAGAATCAAAAATTAATTGGTTTTGTTTCTTATTTGCGACCTGTAAACAAAGGGGGAGAAATGTATGTTTGTGATTGATAAATGAGCCTCATTACTCCTTTCTTGACAGCACAGGGATGCTTCCTTATCCCTAAAGGGTATGGTACACTCGTTCATGGCCAGAGCACTTTCAAATACTATCACATGCTCATAACATTAATTATACAATATATATAAGATACTATAGTTCGCTCACAGTAACACAACGCTTCCAAATAGTGATACTTAGCAGCAGTGGAATGATAACATAATCAAAGAAAAATAAATTTAAAAAATAAGAAAACCAAAAAGTTAGCAGTTTTAAGATTACATGGAAGCGGAGTTGCAATAGATTCCTTTGCTCTTTCTCGTCCCACGCAATTATGAGGAGCATGAACGTCAAAGGGAGAAAACGAAGCCAGAGATTCCTATCTATGCAATTGAAATATTAATCGTCTTCTAAGTTACACCGTCAAATGTTCATTTATATGATCCCTCTTTGCGTGTTCAATCTTTTTCAGATTAGCAACAGAGAAGAATCTTCATGGAAATGTGATTTCTGCTATCTGTCTATTGCGTGTCCCTACCCATAGCACTTTTTCCATTACGCATTTTGCGTTCATCACAGGCTTTCCTTTCTTATTATGACATTCATCCAAGCCAGCAAAGTCCTCAACGAACCTGTCAACACATATTCCTATGTTATGTGATTTTGCTGTCCATTTGTGTTTTTCTTTAGCGTTGAAGATAAAAAAATTAAAACAAAAAATCTTAAACTAGATTTGAAAAATGCATTATTCTAGTGGGTTTTGATTTCTAATTCATTTTAACTATTTTTTAAAAACAATTAAATTATTGTATGAAGGTGTTCAAATATAGTATTTATTTAATAAAAAAACTTATTTGAAAAAATAAAAAATAAATCACCATAATCATCTATATTATAATTAATCTTCTTTCTAGCAAATGAAGGGGGAATTTACCGTGTTTCTCTTCTTTCTACTATGAAAGGTAAGATGATGAAGACCAGACAAGAGTTGGCATGCTAGGTACTAATTATCCAACCCCATTTAGTTGCATAAGGTTCCTGGTGGCATATATCGTCATTATTGATTGATGAAAACATGAACGTCATGATTGAAGAAAACAATAACGTCTGCCATGGGTCTTCATGACGGCCTACCCAATGCTAAAAAGATAAATTCGGAAGGTTCATTGTACCCTCGAATGTAAAGTAAAAAAACGAAATGCACAGATTTTCTTTGTTCTGGATTTTTATGTTTTGAATTATGCTATAAAATTTTCACTTGTAAAGTTCCATCCGAAGAAGGCTGATTACCATTTTCCGTCACGCGTTTTGGTCGAGTTTTTAACGTGAAATTTGGGTTTGGCTGGTCCCCGACCTTTTCAATCTTCTCTCCCTTGGAAACTTCGTGGAAATTTGATTTATATCGTGAAATTTACTCACTTTGTTGCTTAGTTTTAACAGATCTAGCAATAAAATATGAAATGAGATGAAAATAAAAAGCAATGGACACGGGCAAATGGAGAAGGATCTTCTTATGCAGAAGCAAAAAACCAAAAGCTTTATTGTATTTCTCGAAAATCACAGACATTCATCTCTTGACTCGTGTATATGACCAATCCCACGATAGACTTAAATAGCTACATCTAGGGTTACAACATTAGAAACATCTAAAATTAACTGAGATAGATCTTCACAACACATTTAGAAATCTTATCTCATCTTTAGGGAAAATTCTAAAATTATCAAATGGTAGAAACAGAAACTGCTAATTCATTGTTGTGATCTGCCACTTCATAGCTATTTTATCATGATAACCATGGCCAACAATCTCCCAGTTGGAGATTTTGATTGAGGATCAATCATATCTCCACACCATCCTTCCTACCTTGCCATTCTATGTTGCTTATGCTTTTGCTAGGCCATATGAGGATCTATTTCAATACTCTCATCCAGGATTTGCCATGTACTGACTGACCACTCCCATTGCTTGTGCAATGTCTGGTCTTATACAAATCATAGCAAACATTAGGCTTTTCACTACTGATGCATATAGTACTCAAGACATCTCATTCCTCTCTACTTCATTACTAGGACACATCTCGAAGGATAATTTGAAATTAACAGGTAGTGGGGTAGAAATTAGCTTATAGTCTTGCATGTTGAAGCGTCACAAGATCTTGCCCAAGTAGTTTTTCTGAGAAAGCCAAATCTTCTTGTTATTTCTGTCTTAATGAATTTGCATCCCTAGAATTTTATTTGCTGGTCCCAAGTCTTTCATGTCAAATTCCCTAGCCAACTGTGCCTTCAATTCTTGGATATGCTCTTTGTTGGGGCCTACAACCAACATGTCATCCACATACAATAGCAAAATGATCAAATTTTCATCAAACCTCTTAAAATATGTACAAAGGGTCTACACTGAGTCTGTTGTACCCAAGGCTCATGATATATGACTCAAATCTCTTGTACCAACACCTTAGCGCCTATTTGAAACCATACAAATATTTGTTCAACCTACAAACCAAGTTCTCTTTGCCTTCTTCTGCAAAACCTTCTGCAAATATCACATCTCTATTGATGACAACCTTGTGGATAGTGGGATCCCACAAGCGATACCCCTTAACTCCATCAGCATACCCTAAGAAGATACATTTCCTGGACTTTGGGTCCAACTTCGATCTTTCTTGGTCATTGTACATCACATACTCAAAACTTCCAAATGTATGGAGATGAGAATAAATAGTTGGCTTACTAGTCCACATTTCCATTGGTGTTTTTAGATCAATCATAGTTGATGGAGACCAATTGATTAAATAGCAGGTAGTATTGACTGGCTCTACCCAAAATGACTTGGTTAGATTTACAACCTTCAACATTGATCTTATTTTTTCCAACAAGGTTCTGTTCATCTATTCTACCACTCCATTTTGTTGAGGAGTGTGTGCCACTATAAACTACCTATTAATTCCTTCTTGTTGACAAAATGCATCAAATTCATCACTTGTATATTCTTCTCCATTATTCATCCTTAGACACTTGATCCTTTGTTCAGACTCAAGTTCTACCTGTGCTTTAAAAATTTTGAAGACTGAAAAGACATCTGCCTTCCTTTTGATTAGATACACCCAACATCTTCTAGAGTAATCAATGAAAGATACAAAGTATCTTGCTCCTCCTAGGGAAGTGACTAGTGCTTGTCAAACATCAAAGTGCATCAAGTCCAAGATGCCTTTACTCTTAGCTGTTGATGTGCTAAACTTTAATCTATGCTGCTTACTAGGAACACAATGCTCACAAAATGGTAAACGTATGGAATTGAGCCTAGGAAGTAATCTTTGTTTAGAGAGAATCTTCAAACCTTGTTCTGACATATGACTAAGCTTTCAATGCCACAACATCATCGATTTTTCTTCTGAACTAGTTGATGCAATAGAAGACTCTCCCACTTGATGTGTATTCCTTAAAAGCATGTACAAATTTGCAGCAACCTTTTGTACCTTCATTACCACAAGCACACCTTTGGTAATCTTCAAGATTCCATTCTCTATATAAGTTTTACACCCAGCATCATCTAGTTGTCCTAAAGAAAGTATATTTTTCTTTAGGCCCTCCACATATCATACCTCTTATATGGTGCAAATAGTGTCATCATACATCTTTATCTTGATAGTACCACTACTAGCAATTTTGAAAGCATGATCATTTCCCATATACACAGACCTATCTGAGATTGATTTGTAGTGATAAAACCATTCTCTCCTAGAGGTCATGTGTCATGTTGCTTCTGAATCCAAGATTCAAGCATCAGTGAGCTTATGTTTGCCCTCAGCAAAGTTGCCTCACTGTATAGAACATCATCATCATATGAGGTACTTGCCACATTCCCTTGAAGATTCTTTTCATTACTCTTCTTGTCCAACACTCCTTCTTCAAGTGTCCTCTCTTGCCACAATTATAGCAAATAATGTTTTTCTTTTTGCTTCTTGACTTGGATCTACCATGAATTTGGTTTCAATTAGGATCACATTCCATGGATCTCCCTCTCATCATTGTTAACGCCTCTGCCTTATTTGCCAACCTATCTTTCTTGTTCTTGCACTGACTTTCTTCTTCAAGAACCATAGCTGCAGCCTCGTCAAAGAAAAGATCATCCATAAGGACATTGTTGGTCACGTTAATAATGAGTTGATCATATGAATCAGGTAGAATTTGAAGTAGAATTTCTACACGTTCACCTGCATCTACTTTATAACCCAAAGATGTGAGTTGAGCAAATAGAGTATTTAGGGTGTTGATATGATTCGTTACAGATGAGATTTTTGCCATACGAAGAGTGTAAAGTCTTCTCTTCAAGAAGATTTTGTTGTGGAGTCATTTAGCCATTTACAAATTCATTAGGGTGTTCCATATTTCCTTCACCATCTTCTTCTCTGCAATACTTAAAAGAATCCCATCTACTAGTGCCAAGTGTAAATTGGAAATAGCATTACTATCCATTTCATTTCACTTACTGTCATCCGTGACCTCCCATGGTCTTTCTCCAATAGCTGCCAGGCAATTATCTTTACACAAAATTGCTTGTATCTTCATTTTCCATAATGTGAAGTTGTTTCCACTGAACTTCTCTAGTTTGTATTTGCTAGCCATTTTGAAAACTTTGTATGCACAATGTGCAACACTTCCACGAACTATGAATGTGGCTCTAATACCACTGTTATCAGATCTGGCAGCAAAATATGAAATGAGATGAAAATAAAGAGCAATGGACATGGGCAAATGTAAAAGGATCTTCTTATGTAGATGTAGAAAACCAAATACAATAATAGCAAGCTTTATAATATTTCTTGGAAATCATAGACATTCAACTCTTAACTCATGTGTATATGATCAATATTTAATGACAAATACCAAATCGACTGCAGAGTGTCCAATCTAAGAAGGAAAATCCAAGGTTGAAAACAAGGAACACATGATCCCTTGGATGCCACCATGGCTAGATATTATTCTCTTTTACATGAATGCCCTAGCCATGGATATTCTTAGAGGGAACAACTCCACCACATCATCAATGGGCTTAGAGTAGAAACAAGAAGAACTCTTAGGGTTTATTCCCAAGGAAGACTCTCTGAATTAAGAGCTCATCAATTCCAAAGGCTTATAGGGCAGGTAACAAAAGAAGAAGGTGAGTTGTGAAAAAGGAAAAGTGCAGAAGAGTATAATAGGGACCCTTCCATAAGAAAAGGGAGGTCTGATTCTATGACGAGGAGGATGCACCACTTGATGAGATGGTAAACAGAAAAACCTTGTTTATACAAAAATCTAGTTTTGATATTTTAGCAAAAGTTAACACATTATGGAACTCTTTGGATGAGAAATTCCAAACTACTATGAAAATTACAGAAGCATCCACACAACCAAATAGTGATTGTGAACATAGGAGACTAAAAGGAGTTGAACATGCCTACCAGAGAGGTAAGGGCAAGGCTACTATAGCAGAAGAAGTTGTGGAGACAAACTCTAAAGATGATACTGGTTGTGACATTTTTCATTATGAACATCCAAAGGGATGTTTTCCTATGGTGTCACACTTACAAGAGTCTAGGATGTATGCATTGAATCAGTGACTAGCAAGGAGGCAGGAACCTAGACAATTACCCTATCCTCAAGGCAATCTAAGGTAGTTCCACCAGCACCAACAAGCTTATTATCCTAATGCAGCTCCACGACAACCATATGAGCAATACCAACAATGGCACTAACCACAATCTTGGGGAATGCCATCGCCAAGATAGCAGTTCCTTTATAAGCAACCAGATCCATATGGGTACTATGTTTAGCAACCTATCTCTCCATGAAGTTTTGCTAACCATGCATCATTTCAAAATCACTATTACCCTCTAGAGTGCCACTAAACACATTCACCATCTACTCAAGGGCAGAACCCTTATCCATACCACCCTCCACATTTGTCTACACACATCCCTCTACCCTCAACCCAGTTACCTTCTACTCCATCCATGTAGGGTGAAATTCCCTCACAACCACAACAATGAAATGCTACAAGGGTTGTGAAATTACAACTAGCCTTCTAGCTGAGTAATTCAAATAATCATTCCACAAAACAACCCTTCTTCTGATCCAACAGTCCTCATAAATCCTCACAACCTAATACAGCTACTTGTCTTGCATCTCTAGCATCCTCATCCTCTACATCAAACACATTCAAGAATACTTCAAACCAAATGCCACCTTAGATCTGTACTATGATGCTAAGTCATGTTGTTTCTGATTAGATTAAGGCTAGCAACCTTCCCATGAAAAGATTTGACCTAGGAAGTCCTCTCATTTACTTGTAGATCATTGGACATGAGCCATGCAAGGATCTTCTTAATTCTAGTTTTGAAGTTAATTTCATCTCCCATGACATGTACAAGGCCTGGAGCCTACCACCTCTTAAGAAGAGAAACATCCATTTAGAATTGGCAGACATATCAATCACTGTTTCTTTAGGACTAGTGGAGGACATTGTGAGCACAGTTAGTAAGTGGTTCTATCTTATTGATTTTTTAGTGATCAAGGTTAAGAACTGCAAAGGTGACTTCCTCATCATTATGGGAAGGACATGGTTAAGCATAGTTCATATGCAAATGTGTATAAGGAACCTCTCCTTGGAAATATTCAAGGAAAATGAATTTAGATGTTTAGAGAAGAAGTGTATTCCATGTATCATGTACAGTGATAACAGGTGCAATTATGTGCAAAAGATTTGATCCATCAAAAGTACATTCATTAAAGCATGTAGTCAGTGTGCACATGAACAAGATATCCAAAGGTGTCTATACATAGCAACCACAAAATAGGAGAGCATCCAGTGGTTGACAGCTAACTCTAAAAATAGCACATTATGCATTGAACCAACTGAGAGCTTGACATGTGCTTATGTTGAAGGCATGGATGAACTTAAGCAAGTTCATCACCAACTCTTTGATGATGAAGATGATGATACCCATTGGGAAGAGTTGGTAATCCCTAATAATTTCAAGCAAGAGCCCCTAGAGTTAAAAACTCTACCAATAGACATGAAGTATGCATTCTTAAATAATGGCAAGGGAATTATTATCAATGCCAAACTTACTCCTAAACAAAAAGAAAAGCTATTGAAGATGGTTAACAAGTGGTTAATAGCCTTTGTTTGATCATATCTCGAGCTGACTAGAATCGATTCATGGATATGCCAGCATCACATTTACATTGACCTGACTATGAAGCCAAGAAGGTAGCCGCAGAGGCAACTAAACCCCGAATTCAAGTAGATCGTTAAGGAGAAAATAGAACAACTCCTCAAGGTATGGTTCATCTATCCCATCAAGGGTAGTAAGTGGGTTAGCCGACTTGTAATTATGCCAAAAAAGGTGACAAATGGTGGGTCTGCATTAACTTTAGGCTATTGAACATGGTAACATTCAAAGATCATTTTCCATTTCCATTTGTGGATTAAGTGTTGGACACCATCTCCAAGCATTGCTATTATAGCTTCTTGAATTATATAGTGGCTATAACTAAATCCAGATTTCACTAGAAGATTAGCCTAAGATAACATTTACAAGTCCCTAGGAGACTTTTACATATTGTAAGATGTCATTTGATCTATGCAATACTCCTACAACATTTTAACATCTGGTCCTTAGCATCTTTTAGTAGCACATTGGTAGTGGTATGGAATTCTTCATAGATGACTTCTCCACCTATGAAGCTATGTTTGAACAAGCCCTAGATTGCCTTGAGTAGGTTTTGAAAAGGTGTGTCAAAGTAAAGCTTAGGCTCAATTGGCAGAAAAGCCATTTAATGGTCTAAGAAGGCATTATATTGAGGCATAAAATCTCACAAGCAAGAATTGAGGTAAACCTTAAAAAATAAGGGTCATCCAAGGAATAACCCGCCAACTAGAAACTATCAAAGATGTTCAGTCATTTCTTAGACACACTGGCTACTATCAATGTTTCATAGAGAATTTTTCTAAGATTGCAAAGCCATTGCTTGAGCTTACAAACAAAGATGCTCCGTTCATTTGAACTAAGAAATGTGAACATGCATTCCAATAATTAAAAGACAAACTCATAGAAACTCCAATTCTATGAACACTAGACTAGTCTGGACCATTTCACATAATGATGAATGCCTCTAATTATGCCTTGGGAGTAGTGCTTATGTAGTTGGATAATAAGAAACATTCATATTACATCCACTAGGTAAGCTGAAGCATTGTGATTACACAATTGAATTACACCACAACTGAGAAGAACTGATGATAGTGGTGTATGCTCTTGAAAAGTTTAGGCACTATGTGCTTGGTTATAAAGTATTTGTACACACAAATGACAGTTCCATCTACTTCCTGATGAATAAGTCGATGGTGAGCCCCCATATCATACAGTGGCTCATGATCTTACAGGAATTCCATCTCACAATGATAGATTGAAAAGGATCTAAGACCATGGTCACTAACCACCTATTTTAACTAAGATGGGATAATAAAGAGGAGTAGAGTCCACTCTCTAAACAATATCCAGACAATCTCCTCTTTACAAGAGCAATCAATGATCAAGTACCCACAAAACCAAAATGGTACAGTGGCATCCACACCTATCTTCTCACTTAGAAGATCCCATAAGATCTTCATTTTAGAAAGAAGCAATAGTTTCTTCATCAAGCCAAATACTTCATAGAAATCAACTGACACCTATACAAGGTATGTGCCAATGGCCTAGTTTGTTGGTGTGTCCCTAATGTGAATCAACTACGTGTTCTCCACAATGCTCATGAAGGCCCTGATGGAGGCCACTATGTAGGGAGCTGCATGGCCATAAAAATCTTGATGGTAGGATACTATTGGCCTATAATCTTCAAGGATGCCCATCAGTTTATCTAATTTTGTGAACACTGCCAAAGATATGATAGGATGACCATGCGAATGGAGGGTCCTCAACAATGGATTCAACCATTAGAACCTTTTAACATATGGGGCATAGACTTCATGGATCCCATCACACCCATGTCTAGTGAAAAGGCATATATCATCATAGCAATCAACTACTACATCAAATGGGTAGAAGCAATAGCTTTCACCGATCGTACATTATCCACTACCGCCAGATTTGTATAACATGTTGTAAATAGGTTTGGAGTGCCATGTGCACTAATTTTTGACAATGGAACTCACTTCATAGGTGCCACTTTTCAAAAAATTATGCAATTCTTAGGGGTTGAACATAAATTAACAACACCCTATCATCCCCAAGCCAATAGTCAAGTAGATGTAACTAATAGGGATATCATAAAGATCCTAACAAAGACCATTAGAAAATATAGGAGAGATTGGAACATGAAACTCAATGATGCCCTTTGGGCCTACCACTCAACATGGAAACTCCCTATTGACTACTCTCCCTATGAGCTAGTGTATGGAAAACTACCAATGCTCTCAATTCAATCCAAGCTCCATACACTCTCAACAGCTTGCAATCTGAATCTTAACCTAAGTCTAGCAAAAAGAGAAATACTGATCAACCTTAATGTGCTAGATGAGAATTGATTAGTGGCCCTATTTTGAATGAAGTACATAAGGTAGTTAACAAGAAATTTCATGGCCTCAAAATATGGAAAGTGAAATTTCAATCGGGAGATAAAGTTCTCTACTAGAACCCCACACATGTACCCTAGAAAATGAAGTTCCAAATATAAGCCATCAAACCTTTCCCTCTGGGATCATGTTAATCTATAAGCCTAAGAGCCCAAATAAAAATTAGTTGGTCAACATCTAATAAGTGAAACCTTTTGTGGAACCAAGACAAGCCAGTGCAACTACCACCTCAACAAATGGATAATCATGTTTAATTTTTTGGATCTCCTCCTTCCAACTCAGTCATGAGGGAGATAGTCATCTATGCTAACCATCCATATGGCCTCTTAGTTTTTCTACTTTTTGTTTTTCATGTTTTTGAATTTACAAGTTTTTTATTTTCAATTTTTTTCCATTTTACACTATTTTTTTGCACCATTGTTAGTACATTTGAATATTTCTTGGATAATCTAGACTTTCTTATATATTTTACTTGTTTGTTTTGAGTGTGACTTTTCATTATTTTTGCTAACAAAAATGTTTTATTATCATAAGACACAATGCCACTGTTGCTATTTACTAATGATGGTTTGTGCTTAATGTTGTGATTGTCAATGTCTAGTTTCTATTTTTGAATTCTGATGTTTGATGACTATGACATGATTTATTTTTCATGGAACAGGTAGTGAGTCCATGTCATCCACCCATCCACAGACTCTATGGTTTTCCTTGTTTTCGAACATTTGGTAACCTAGTAATGTTATATGTGTTCAAGATGTGCATGGGAAGTGGGATTGGATACTTCTGTTAGGGTAGTTGATTATTAATTAGAAATTAAATTAATTGAATTGATTATAAATTGAGTTTCAACCTATTGTTAATCGTAGAACAATAAAATATAAAATAATAAAAATCATATGCCTCACTCTAGACTAAATTATACATGACAAAGCTACCACTAGTCCAAGTGGGAAGACAATGAACTATAATCAAGGCATAGCGATCTAGATGCAAAAACTAGTCCCATCCATAAAATTCAACCAGATTATGTATGAACATTTGTGATTTGTATGGTTGGGTGTAGGGATAACTCACTACTCATCATTGGTGTCATTGCCAAGGATGGTGCTAGTTATCTAGATTAGTTATATCATAAAAAATCACTGTAAAAATATTAATGATTTATCTTTAGAAAACATTAATATATTTTAAGTCACACAAGTTATTAGGTAGAATCATGTCTTCTTCACATAGAACCAATACTACATCACATGATGAAAGCTCTCATAAGAGAAATGATAGGATTCATATTGAAGAAAATTGGAGTGAACAACCTCAAGTAGGAATTTCCTATGCTCATTTAGACCCTTACTATACTCAAAGACTACATTCAATTGGTGTAGAAAATCCTAGAGGAGATGGAGTAAGTCCTAGATCAAGGAGGGCCTTAAGACCTAAGACCTCCTCTAAACCTAGACAAGATAAATCAAGGAACGATGAGGAGAACTATAAGAGCCATGGTGATTCTTCTAGTTCCTCATCTTCCTCTTCCTATTCAACATCTATTTCTGACAAAGATGAACATAGGTATAGAGATAGAGGTCCACTAGAGGATCAAGATAAGGATAGAAATCAAACCAAGGGAAAAATCAACATAGACAAGATTGTCACAATCAAACAAATAGAAATAGAAATATTCATCACAACATGTTTGATGATGATGAACCCTTGTTGGCCACTAAGATCCTGATGTAGATCATAGAGGTAGTGAAGATACCTCACAAGAATCACAAGGAAAGTTGCCTACCCAAGCTTGATATGAATAATATCCCTAAGTTTGCAGGAGGCTATGATTTTGATCCACAACATCATCTACAAGCCTTTCATGATGCTTATTCCTTATACAATATTGAAAGTGGATGGCAAAAGCTTAAGCTTTTTCCTAGGACACTAATTAATGAAGATGAAAGTTGGTATAGATTGTTGGAACCAAGTTTCATCCACCAGTGGTTCACAATGCTGGAACTTTTCAATGAAAAATATGAAACCTATGCAAGAGTGTCCAACCTAAGAAAACAAATCCAAGAGTGAAAGCAAGAAAATCATGAACCCTTGGAAGTGGCCTTGGATAGATACTATTCGCTACTACATAGATGTCCTAGCCATGATTTCTCTCAAAAAGAGTAATTTTTCCACATCATAGATGGGCTTCATAATGAAATGAGAGAGATCCTTGGAATGTATGCTCAAGGTCTATTATACAAACTAAAAGCCCATCAGATACAAAGGCTGATCGGGAAGGTGGCGAAAGAAGGAGAGCTATGTAAATGAGAGAATGTAAAGGAAAATAACTAGGATCTAACTCTTCAAAAGAAAAGTGTCCATATCTATGATAAGGAAAAAGAGACAACTCTCGATGAGGTGATTTTACAATAGACCTTGCCAATACAAAATTCTATTGTTGAGATTAAAGAAAAGTTGGATAAGATGTCGAAATGGATGAACGAGAAAGTTAAAACTTGTGAAGAAATCATAGAGGAGAGAGTAGCATAAAACCAATCAAGTGATCACAACAAAAGAGAAAAAAAGAACCAAGAAATAGCTAGGAACAATTATCAACAAGAAGGGAAAATGGTCATAGAATAAGAGGCTATAGACTCAAGCATAAACAAAGATAATGGATGTGACATCTACATATATAACCATCTGAAGGGCCATTTCTTGGTCTTGTGGCATCTACATGAGTATTGGGTAGGTGTACTAGATTCAAAGTTTATACAAAAGCACATGCCTAGGAGATTTCCTTTTTCAAACGATAATGATAACCCGTCCCACAACCAATTGTACTATCCTAGGGGGACTTCTTACCAGCCCCAACACTATCATCCAACACAGTGGCAAAACCCATAGTCATGGGGGAGGCCATCATCAAACCAGTAGTACCCTTACTACTAGCTAAACCCATATGAATATTACATTCAACAATCTATTTTCCCAACTACTTCTACTTCCTCTACCTCAAATCACTACTACTAATCTTCCAACTATCATCATCCCACAACATCTTATATGAGGTCACCACCTCACACCTCTCTTCCTTCATCATATCCTCAACATCCTCATACTCCATCTCCTCATGTGCTACCTCCAGCAACATAAGAAGATTCAGCACCACAACATCAATGAGAGAATGCCACTTGTACTACAAACACACACAAAAATGATAATGCCAGTAGGTCCCCACCACAATCTCAAAAACATCCTTTCTTTAGGAAGGGCC
Source organism: Gnetum montanum (assembly GCA_015680685.1). NCBI lineage: Eukaryota > Viridiplantae > Streptophyta > Gnetopsida > Gnetales > Gnetaceae > Gnetum > Gnetum montanum. The sequence goes on from MNCI01013322.1 coordinate 227,320, forward strand.
CTAGGTGGAAGCGTAACATTCATGGACCAACCACATCATCTAAACCAACATAAGGCCAATTTGATGCAACAACCTTCCTCACAAAAATAATCTCTCCTAATCATACACAAAAGTCAACACCCATGACCACTCCAACATAAGACATAAACGATAAACCTATCATTGTGGAGAGACAAAAGAATCCATGCATCATCGATAATGATAAAGGATAAAGTTTAGGAGTAAGTGTGTAAGAAAAAGCTAGTCTACACAATAGCCACTAAACCAAAAGACACCCAGTGGCTTGAAAATGAGAATATAAAATTGTTTCAAAGATGCATGGAAGTAACCGATTTGCTTATTAGTTTTAGAATTTTCTAATTCTTCATATGTTTTTCATTTCTTAATATTTTTTCTTTTCATTATATTTTTCTCTTTTCTTGAGTCATTCTCTTTATGTTTTTTGAATGTATTTCATGTTTTTATTAATAAAATTGCCAAGTCATGATGCAAAAGTCAATGCTATGTATTGGGTTTTTATGCTATCCCATCAAGATGATTAGGTAAGTAACTGTGTAAAGTAGTGAGACCACCTCATCCACCCCCCCAATTCATTAAATAAAAGCTCTTTTTCATAGAAACAATTTGGTTCTTCTTTTATAAAACTAAAATTAATCAATGATCATTGTACATTAAAGAAAGAAGGAATGACCAAGTGGGAATGGTAAGGGTGTGACCTTAAGGGGACTTATTGGGTTCTCTTCTTGACTTCCTTCATGTGGTTTATGACTCCTCTTAAAATGTATCATCATTACTCCATCAACCAATAAAAAGGAAGCTCTATCTTTGCATGGCGTGGTTCCCATCCAAAAACAACAAAATAAAAAACACAAAAAAATAAAGGAAAAAAAGAGGAAAAGACAAGAAGAAAAAAATAATAAATGATAATGGAAATTTAGAGCACACCCCTTAGATATAATAATGGGCTACAAGCACTATTTATGAGGCTGGAAAGACATGTTACCCATGCCTAAAGGCACCCCTCTAACTAAGGCCCTTCCTTTCTTCTTCTCTTTTCTTCTCTTTTTGGAGCAATGATTGTTCTCTGTGGTGGTTATGGACTTGTGATGGTCAGCAAGAAGGAACACATCAATGTGAGGTTACTATTCATGGTATGGACTTGGTTTAATCTTGGACGAATAGATATGTTGATCATTTTAATCACACTTTTCACAAGAATCTATTGTGGACATGGTCAAGTACCTTACATCTCGATCTCTGCAATCCTTTTTCATTTCATTATTCACCTCATTGTTGCATGGGATTATGAGCCTTTTGTTTTTATGTAGTATAGTGCAAAATCCTAGCCATGGCAGTTGTGTGTTCTTTGAAACAAAGGCATGATATACATTTAACTTCTAGGATGCCCATGGACATCTATAGAAGTGGTTATGCAAGGGCATTATGGCAAGAGCCTGATTTGGGGACAACCCACTTGCATAACTTTTGTTAATCATGACTTTGAACTAACCTTCACATCTTCCAAGACATCAATGATAGTTTCTCTAAATTTATACATGATTTTGGAACTACTTCTAATCTTTTTCATTAATTTTTCCTACTTTTCTACGTCCATATCTATTAATATTTCTTGGTCATCTTCTGAATCAGACCTTTAGTTTCAATTATTCGAAAACCTATGTGCTTTCAAAGTTATGCTTATTAGTCATGGGGGCTAAGGATGCCTACTTTAAAATTTTTGAAATTTTTCCAACATCTTATTTTCTAACATCATGGTAACTAATAGTAATTGTTCAAAATAACGTGAACCACTTGATGATTTTAGTTACCTCGTAGCCTTGGGCATAGTATGCTATAATCACCTTGTGCTTAAATGAAAACTAAGGGATCCAAAAAGGGTTAATTATTAAGGAAAATTTACCAAAACTAATGTTGATCCTTTGGTGACTACAAGTGATGCTAAAAGAGATGCCTAAGAAGGAAGGTTTTTTGCCAAGCACAAAAATGAAGCAAAGAGGAAGATAACAAAGGATATGCCCATGGACAAATCGTAGCACATACAAGATACCAGCTCAAGCATCACATGTTTGCTAGATCCATGGGATGATAAGAAGAAATTTCAATCCATCCTTTAAGAATGTCCTACATAACTAGAGAAGCATCGACATAACAAACAATGTTAGAAGTTTGCCACTACTAGCGACAACAAGAAGAATCATCTTCAAAGAATTCTTGAAGACCTCTACAAATTTTGTAATCCTCAATGTCTATCTAGTATTTTTGTTACTCTATCATTTTGTATGCATCCACTCGAATAAAATTTTGTAATGTGGCACATAGAATTAGTTATTAGTTTGCATATCAATCAATAATCTCATACATTCCCAATATTTTGTAAGGAACTTGTTCCTCATTTTGTTTAACTCGAGGATGAGTTTTCATTCAGTCATGAGGGTATGATGAGTCATTATTTTCTTGGCTCCAATATCAGATATCCAATATTGAAGCCCTTATTTCAAGTACATGATATTGGGCCCCTAGATGCATTTTTTGGATATCCAATATTGGGGGGTATGGGCCAACCTATAAATATAGCACTTGGACACATGGTTTGGACATTAGTTTTTCATAGTTTTGTTAATAGAGTAGCCAAACTCATGTAGTTTTATTCTATAACCTTAGAGAACAGTTATTGAGTACCCACAAAGTGGATCTGAGTTAGTTGTACGGAATCTTATTCGACTGGCAATGTACCTGGACATATTCCATGAATGGCAATAAGATCAAGATTGATTCTTATTCATTATAGCACTTTCACTTAGATTAGATTTACTTTCCATGCAATTTACTTTTCATGTACTTAGTTAATATTTACATTTTTATGCATGTTAATTAATTAAGCACATAAGCACAATCACTTTGAGCATGCGTATGACTCTTGGTAATCCCAGCAATGCTTAACGTTTAGTAACCCAGTAGCATTATATGTGTTCAGGATGTGCACAAGAAGTGTGATTGGATATTATGTTAGGATAGTTGATTATTAATTAGTAATTAGATTAATTGAATTGATTATAAATTGAGTTTCAACCTATTGTTAATTGTAGAACAATAAAATATAGAATAATAAAAATCATATGCCTGAGGACTAAACCATATGTAACAAAGCTACCACTAGTCCAAGTGGGAAGACAACAAACTGTGATTAAGGCATAGTGATCTAGATGCCACAACTAGTCCCATCCATGGAATTCAACTGAATCATGCATGAATTCTTGTGATTCATATGGTTGGGTGTAGGGGTACCTCACCGCTCATCAAATAGGAAGTTAAATAATGTCTTTGCATGGTATGGTTCTCATCTAAATAAAAAAAATAAAAAAAATGATGGGAATTCAAAGCACACCCCTTAGACTAATAAACAAGCTACAAGCACTGGTTATGGGACTAGAAAGACATGTTACCCATACCTGAAAGTCCCCTCTAACTAGGCCCTATATCACTTCCTACTTATTTTTTCTTCTCCTTATAGAATGGTGGTTGTTGTGGGAGCACTCTCATGTCTTGAGGGGGTGGATTGGTCTTGGAGTGATGATGCGAAGTCATTGAAAGAGGTTGGTTTTGGCCTGGACTAAGGATGTATCTTCTCAGGTTATTTTAAACATAAGCTTGACAAGGGACTTCTTATGACCTTAATTCAGGATTCCATCCCACCTTCTCAATCATCCATATATGGTGCCATAACTCACCTCACTACTAGTTTCTATGTTATGCTTAATTTCTTAGTTTGACATGTTGGAATTCTTGGATAGATTCTTTCTGGTTGGTCCTTAACTTTTCATAACCATTAATCAATTGTGGGGCCCACGAACTCCTTAGTTGAGGTTATGCAAGGGCAAAAAGGGCAAGTGCCTACTATGGGAAGGATCCACTTGCATATCTTTTGGTTTGGTTAGTTAAGTTCCTTACCTTAGACATTGCTACAATCCTATCTTTCGCATATTTCATTATGTATCCCAAAAAGTGCTTCTTAGACTCATAATATTCATTCTCTAGACTATTTTATCAAATTTCTCGATTTTCTAAACTCCAGCACCCTCTTCTACTCTTTTCATCATGTTCATGGCTTTTTGGACTTTCATTTAACCCCATTTTCACTCAAAAACTCTTTGTATTTTGGAAGTTTAACCAAAGTCAACAGAAGTCTACAATGGTCAATGGCCTTGTCGACTAGGCCCCATTGGTGCATGCGAAAAATCCTATAAATACCACTGCATGCTTTGGAATTTTTTGTTATTTACTTCATAACACGAGGGGATTTTTTGCCATTTTTCAAAGCCAAAAACCTTCCAGAGCCCACAACTTCCCAACTGTTTGTCCAAATCACTCTCTTCTTTGATCCTACAACTATCAAAGGTAAGCTCTTCATTGTGGGGGTCGCAAACCTTAAGGTTTTCAATGAAATGTTTTGATAATTTTTCTAACTCCCCCAAAGGGTTAATGAATACAATGATATGAAACCATCAAATTTTGAGAGTTAACCCTTTCAACACCTTCCGAAATGACTTATTAACATTAAAACACAAATAAAATAATGATTAAAATTGATTAAATCAACCATAATTACAACTTAGCCAAGTGTAACTATCCTAAGGAGACAAGGTATCCCAATTGTTTCATGTTACACAACAATTGCTAACCTATGGTCATGTTGTGATTACAAATGGCACCAAGACCGAAATGGCCACAAGACGAAGGACCCTTTCAACCAAGGGAGAAATGGCCCATAACTAGAAGGGACCAACAAGAACATGCCCAAGAGCCACCAAAGGTAACCCATGCAACAGGACCTTTTCGAGAAGAACCCAAAGTGGAATCTCTTTGATAGATTCCTAAAGAAGAAGTTCCATTAGAACAACTGCAATGAGGGGAAGTACTAGGACACATATTAAGTCTTGAAGTCAAACTCACACAAGCCTGCATGGACACCATCAAGACTCATGAGATCCAACACTTAGTTCCCTAAGAACTAAACTCTGGGCCATTTTTAGAACATGCTCTAGCAAAAGTGAAAACACATCTACAAACTTCTCCCATGTGGCCAATCATCACTTCTAGTGAGGAGTGGTAGATGGGAGAAACATACCTCTTCTAGAATAACAATAGGGCAAGCTTCGCAGTGAAAATCAAGGATACTCAAGTATCATGCTCTGTTAAAGTTATCGCACAAGTGCTAGGGTTGCATGATACTGGGACACAACTAGCAGAGCTATCAACACAAGTTAGCCCTTAGGCCAAAAAGAAGTGGACCAAATAGTGTTATGGGGTCAACCATAAGGATTTCAACACGCTCACACTGATGGAACACATATATTTCAAAATTGCAGCCTACCACCTTAATCCAATGGTGAGGCCTAATAAAGTGATTACCTTTTTTGCTTGAGCATGCACTGATTTAAGTAAGAGATTTCCAACAAACCTTCCACAACTAATTTATTTAGAGATCAAGAAGCACTTCAAAGAAAATGAATGTGGATGGAAAACCCTACCTTTTCCATGCCTTATTTGGAAACTTTACAAAAGGGTAAGGATCATATACTATGTAAATGACATGATCAGGCATGTTCCTTTGGCTTTGTGATCTAAAATAATGAAGGACAAGACACCTGCCATAACTAAAGAAGGGGAGCAATAGCCACGACCTCCACCTCCTTCTCAAGAAACAACACTAGAGGCCCAAGCAACCATTGAGTGCTTGTGCAAAATATAAAGGCAACTCTTGCATGAGCAAGAGCAATGTGTAGGAATGAGAGATGAAGATCCATCTATATATCAATTTGCAATGAGTCATCTTAATGAGGTGGCTCAAAAAATTAGCTAGATGGAAAGAGGTGGCTTGTTATTATCTATCCAAAGAACATAGTCTTCCGCAAAGTCAAATCCCAATGCTTTAGAGGTGACCATGCCTTTCTCTCAACACCATTTATTCCCAAAAATATCTGGGAATGCCACCTCCCTTTTACTACATTTGGAGGAATGCGAGGGGGAAACTATACTAGTGATGTAGCACTAAGGATAGGAGACCACTACTGAAGTAGTCACTGACTAAATCACTAAAGCGCTTAATGCACCTGCGGCATCTGTACTAGACGTATCTACACTTCAAGATGTGCAGATGTTTGCAAGTATGGTTAGTAGAAGATTGAGTGCAACCTAGCATGAATAATTTCTAGAGCAACTAGTAAGGACCAGATAACTAATTTAAGATATCTTTGATTTTCTTGACAATATCATTTCAACCCAATCGGAGTTGCTAGAAGCAAAGGGCAAGTGCATCATCCTAGAATGGCCACTTGAAATGGCCCAAGCACAAAATCAATGCATGACTATGGAAGTTGCTAAACTGCATGCCCATTTTGCTGATCCCATACTCCTCAACCTAGCAACAACCAGAGATGGAATAGTTGAAAAAAGTTGAGGATGATATAGTAATGACCATATTCAACCAGTCCATAGTAGAAGCAAAAACCTACTCTATTTAAAAGGACGTGGTTTAGATGCACCAAGAAAATGAATCACTGACCATAGAGAATCATTGCCTATGCAATGTTGATGCATAGAAGCAACAAATGTAGGAATTCATTCATCAATAGCAGGAGCAACTTGCTAGGGTAAATACAAAGTTGAGAAAATTGGCCATGAAGAATCAAAATCTATCAATGGAGGAAGTCCAAGTCTTACGCCAAAAGTCCACCATTGAGATCACTACTTGGAAAAATGAGGCTCTCAAGTTTGAGAGAGTTCAAAATCACTATAAAGACTAGGTTGTATTGTAGAAGGGGGTAAATGAGAAACATATTCAATTGGCTAATGCAAAAGTAAATGAAGTTCTCTAACAATTCCAGTAAGGAATAGAAATGTGGTAGCCCATCATTGATGGGATTAATTCCTATAATACAGTAGAGATCTACTTAAAGAAGTTGCAGATTGAAGAAATGATAAAATACATGGAATTGGCCAATCTCTGCTATGCAAACCTGGTGATGCTAACTGCTAGACAGTCATATTAGAATTGGAAAAATAAATGTCTAGTTCATACTTGTTGTACGAGGCCAAGTTCAAACACCACAAGGACAAGCTTGCAATAGAAAATGTCGGACTTGAAGTTCTTAGGGCACGATTTATGGATCAACGATCACCTACCAAGAACTTGGCCAAGAGAATGAACGATTCCTAGGAGTTGAAAAATGTAGTTAGAGCATTCAACATCGAGCACAAATAATTCATTGCCTAGTTCATCAATGCAAAGGAGCTATTCCCAATGATTCCCTATCCTTGGGATGTGCTTGTTCCGACCCACATTGGCGAAGTTGTGTGGATGGCGCACGATCCTAGGAGTAATGAGGAGAAAATGAAAGCATTGTTAGATGCTTTTCACCTCCCACTAGAAGTTGCATTAGCAATAGGATAGTCATAGCTACCTCAGCTACTACATGTGCCTAAAGCTGGTGAAGGTCCTTCAGAGCCTCAGGAACCTCCATTGCTTAGAATTGTTTGATCTTCCCAACCAACTTCATCCCATCAAAGGAAATATTATCTAATTTTGTAGAGTCATGTCATGGTGTTTAATTTTGTGTTATGAACACCACAATTTTTGTAAGGTATTGATTCATACACTCAAGCACTTAGCTCTATCAAGTCAGTTTGTTTTGTTTTATCAAAGAGTCAGTCAATAATCCCATACCTTCCAAATTTTGTAAAGAACTCAAGGATGGATTTTCATTCAGTCATGGGGGTATGATGAGTCGTCATTGGTTACATCAACAAGGCCTCGTCAACTGAGCCCTATCGATGTAGCCTTGTCAACAAGGTCTTTTCAACTGGGCCCCGTCAATGCAGCCCCATCAATGTAGAGTTCATTTTTGCTTATACATATGTGTTCACTAGCCACATTTACAGCATCAATCAATCATAGTGTAGTGAAGCTCTTATAGTTTTTCCATTTAAGGGTTAGAATATTTTCCCGATTGCCCACAGCAAGAGTCATTGAGTGTACAGATCTTTATTCGAGATTGTTGTACCTAAGCAAGATAGTGTGTATGGCAATAAAGATGAACTTCTTGATAAACCTTGCAGCATTCTGGATAATTTAAATGTTTTATTTATGCATTTATTACTTTTATTAAATATTTAATTAATTAAGCTAAATTAGACTTTAATCAATTAAGCTAGATAGATTAAGTACATAAGTACAACTGCTTCAAGTATAAACATGTATTCACTTGGTAATCCTAGCAATGTTATTATTTGGTGCACCCAGTAGTGTAGTGCTTGGTAACCCAGTAGTGGATACGTGGGTTCAAGATGTGTATGGAAAGTAAAACTAGATGATTATGTTAGGAATAGTTAGAGATTAGTTAGTTAGCAATGAGTGGCGAGGTACCCCTACACTCAACCATACTAATATGAGCGTTTCATGCACGATCTAGTCGAACTCTGCAAACGGACTAGTTGTGGTATCTAGATAGTTACTCGTAGATCGTAGTTCTTTGTCTTCCCACCTAGACTAGTATTAGCTTTGTCATGTATGGTTTAGTCTAGAGTGAGGTTTATGATGTGTTCCTACACTAATGCTACTCCTAGGTATCATGGGAAATAATATCAACTAAGCTAGGAGAGAGGATGAGAGAGAATCTAAACTAGCCTAAGTACGATGAGCATCCATTCCTTAATCATCCATATACATCTTGGACCTCGTACACAACTACCACTAGGATTACTAAGTGCATGGCCTAGGTACGCTACTAGGTTACCAAGTAGTCACACTTAAATGCTTGTGATTAAGTCGTATTCATTCCACATTACTAGAAGATAAGGGTAGAGAGATATTAAATAAGAAAGCAATAAATAACAATAATAATTAAATAATTAAGCTAAGTGGATGTTACAACGATGAAGTAATCTTGATCTTTATTGTCGATCATGTGCGTGTCCAAGTACATCACACTCGAATAAGGATGTCGTACAATTATAATCATCACACTGCAGGCATGCACTGGGAGAAAGGGTTGAGAGGAAAAACTGACAAAAGTCCCTACCTTAATACTAAAATCTTAAAAAAATTAAAACTCAAAAACTTATTTACCAAATCTATCTGCCTCTTATTTATAGATGAGGAGATAGGTTATGATATTGCATACGTGATATCGCGTCTAGGCTATGATATCACGTACGTGATCTCGCATCTAGGCTATGATATCGCATACGTGATATCATGGGTGTGATATCACGGCCAAAAATTCATAACTCATCATACCCCCATGACTGAATGAAAACTCATCCTCGAGTTAAAGTGAGAACAAGCTTCATTGATTACACAGTGGATAGGTATGGGATTATTGATTGACTAGAATGGATTCATGCTGCAGCGTGAAATTAAAACAAAATTGAGACACAACATAAAGAATGCAAAAGAAAATCCTATAACTACAAAATTAGGTAGAACTCATGTAGTTCCTAGTGATGGTGGCTCCTCCATGGGTGCC
>MNCI01013322.1:237755-253624 GCA_015680685.1 Gnetum montanum
TCAAACAGAATGAAAATCAGAGTACCAGTGAGCAAGTTATGGATATGAAAGCAAGAGATGCGCAATCATGAGTCATAGAGAAAAATTTGAAAAACTTCCCCCATGTGAATAGTTGCAAATGATGTTGATTAGCATAGGGGGTTGTGTATATATATATATATATTGGATGTGATAGCACAGACGTGATATCGAGTCGGCTGCAATATCACGTACGCGATATCGCAGCCTATCGATGTTAGGGCACTTTATAGAATGTATGAAATTTTTAATATTTTTTTCAAATTAAACGATGTAAACTAAGGATATCTGGATGAGTGTTAAAGAGTTCCAAGGTAATTCAACTAGTTCTAAAGGCACAAAAATTATGATGGTATGGAATTTATCAATAAGGACCTCAGATGATGATGAGTGGTGAGGTACCCTACACTCAACCATACGAATACGAGCATTTCACGCACGATCCGGTCAAACTCCGTAGATGGACTAGTTGTGGTATCTAAATAGTTATCCTTAGGTTGTAGTTCGCTATCTTCCCACCTAGACTAGTATTAGCTTTATCACGTATGGTTTAGTCCAAAGTGAGGTGTATGATGTGTTCCCATCCTAATGCTACTCCTGGGTATAATGGAAGGTAATATTAAGTAAGCTAAGAGAGAGAGGGTGAGAGAGAATCTAAGCTAGCCTAAGTGCAATGAGCATCCGTTCCTTTAATAATCCATACACATCCTGAACTTCATGCACGACTGCCACTGGGATTACCAAGCACATGGCTTAAGTACACTACTGGGTTACCCAAGTAGTCACACTTAAATGCTCGTGATTAAGTCGTACTCATTCCACGTTACTAGGAGATAAGGGTGAAGATAGATTAGTTATTTAGGAAAGCATTTAAACATTTAACAATAATTAATTCCTACTTATCTTAGTCCACGTGCTGCAAGGTTTATCAGAAAGTTTGTCTTTATTGTCGTACACAAATGTGTGCTTAGGTACAATTTTCTCGAATAAAGATCCATTCACTTTAAGACTCCTACTGTAGGCACATGGAAATTATTCTAACTCTGGAATGGTAAAACTGCTATAGTTTGGCTAAGGGTCTAAATCTAGATGTCTGAACAAGGGAAAGCTACCTCTTATTTATAGAACTTGTGGCAGGCTGCAATCTCGCATACGCGATATCATGGGGGTGGACGCGATATCGTGGCTGATGCAATATCACTGATGCAATATCATAGCTAGCAAATTCATGATCCATCATACCCCCATGACTGAATGAAAACTCGTCCTCGACTTATAGAGAGAACAAGATCCATTGATTACACAGTGGATAGGTATGGCATTATTGACTGGAATCACACTAATGGTGAATGGGGTGACATGTGAACGGATCATCATTACAATACATGACAATATTAGTGTTCATGACCACAAGAGTAAACCTGATACATATTTGACATTAGGCCTTATTTGGTAGCTGAGAGAGAAGAGAGAGAGAGAAAAAAGAAGAAGTCTATTGCTGCCAATGCCAAAATTGTGCCTTCTGTTGGTCACCCATAAGTGCACCATCAATCTTGTTCCTTGCATAACTACTCCAGCACCAGTCCATTCCAAGTGTTCCCCCCAAATCCAATCTGTTGTTGTATGATTACCATCTACACACACAACACCATCTTACATTAGCAAGGGTAAATGAATTACATTGCAGTTGATACCTTGCCTCAATGTAAGGTCCATTGGCTAAGCTGTGATATGGCTAATGCGAATTCTAAAGATATAACACCGGTAACTACCCAAGGTGTAGGGGTTAACAGAAATAAAAAAATTTGGACCAAGACCCCCATGACTGAGAGTGAACCTCTGGTAGTGAGAGAATGAAAAAAGATAAGAAATAAGAAAGATGGAGAAAAAGAGACAATGGCAACACCGATAAAATGGATGTCAATGATGGAAATGAACAAAATAAATGTTGATTGCGAAAAATTTTAAGGGAAAGAAATTAACTAGATGCACCAAATAGGAATGCCAATGGGTCCTCCCCAAAGTAGGCTCATGCCCTTAATGCCCTGACATTTCCACATTCAAAGAGTTTGTAGGCTCTGGAAATGTCATTTGGAAGCAAGAGTTAAAGTCTTAACCACAAGAGTTTACCAAAAAGAAAACAATGCATTAACCAAAATATAGACTACTGATACAACCAGCAATGAGGTGAACAATGGAGAAAGTACAATGGAAAGAGGAGAATGGAATGGGGTCTCAAGAACAAGGTGGTGTACAGCCCCTTATGTATTAATGGTTAATGTGACTTGGTAGATCTCATTCCAAATCTAGTCTCAAACAATTCACATCTAGTGACTTCGCATTAATACATTTGGCCAATCCATCCACCCGAAGTAACAAGAATTCCTTAACCAAAGAGTCACCACCATTCCGATGAAACGAGAAACGAGAAAGTAGGAAGCGAGAAAGGGCCTTAGTTAGAGGGAACATGTTTATTTATTTCCATAACTAGTTCTTGTAGCCCAGATGATTATTTTTTCTAAGGGGTATGCTTTGAATTCTCACTTTATTTTTTTTCTTTCTCTCTTTTTTTTGTGTGTTTTTGCATGAGAAGCACACCATGAAAAGACTTATTATTTTTATTAGCTTAGCTTCCTGATAATGGAGCAATGTTGGAATGGTAAGGAAAACCCAAGAAGAAAACATCCAAGCACCCAAGAGAATGGCCCACACAAATGCATCAAGTCCCCTTGAAGTCACACCCTTTTCAATCCTTGAGTCCTTCCTTAGTTTGAGAAATGCCCAGTCACCAATTCATTGATAGTTCTATTATTTTGTAAAGAAATAGACTGTACAGTTTCAAGCCAAGAGAGACCATAGAAATTCATGGATGCATGGATGATGTGGACTCATTGCCTATTATATCAAAAGAACCATACCTTAGTATCAACATTATAACTCAAAGGTAAAAACCAAACATTAGCAACCAATAGAATACAGTTCATACCATCATCAGGAGCACTTATTAGGTGATGAATCTAACAAAATAAGTAAACACACACACACATAATTAAACGAAAAAGTATGAATGATGTTGCAAAACAAAAACAAGAAAACTTAAAGAAATTTGTAAAACAAAAAATGTAAAATTAAAGAAAATAAAAAATATTTATTAATCCTGCTTGTTACTAAAATGGCGGATATCCCCCATAACTAAATGGTTGAGCATGGATAGAATTAACAATGGAAGGTTAGGATCCTTGCATGTTGGGAATATTGGGATCCGGTCATACTTACCCCATCAGGGTTCACACATCTGATTATAGTAAGCATAGTGGGGCAATTTATAAGATGTAGTTTTCGGATAACAAATTGACCCACTATGATAATTAGGACCGTTAGATGGTATGCAAGGATCAGGATGTTGCCCTCCATGGTTGTATTCATTGGGTCATATGGTTGTTGGAGTGTTAAGTGGTGGCCTTGATAAGGTAACATGAGGCATTAGGTTTGAAGAGGAAGATGCACCACAGTGTTGGATTTGTGCTGAGTTGGCGGATGTAGTGGTTTCTAAACTGTGGTGTCCCTTTCAATGGTCACGTCTAAAGAAGGGAAACTTTCGATGTTGTGAAGGACCTCCATTGTTGTTGGGAGTAGCAACACAAGTAATTTTTACGGGTTGGTCCTATGGTGCAAAATATTCTAGCATAGCTGGCAGTGATGTAGGAGGGGGTGAAGTATGAGAATATTTAGGTTGAGGAGAAGTGTAAGGCACATGAGGTGGTGATCTTGTTGGAGAGGACATGGGTGGATAGTACTCGAGAGAATGATAACAATGAGGTGAGGTAGAGGATGTTGATCTTGTTGGAGAAATAGGTTGTTGAACATAATAGGCATTTAGCATTGGGACATATGAAGGGTATGGTCTAGTTGGTGGTGGCCTCCCCCATGATTGAGGTTTTCACCACTATGGTGGAACCTGATATTTCTGTACAAAATCTAGATGTAACATTCCTCCCCAATGCTCATGTAAATGTGACAAAACTGGGCATTGGCCTTTGGGGTGATCATACAAATAGATGTTACATTGATATGTGAAATTGGTAGTTGAGTTCTCATTCTTATTATCTTCTACCCTTTATTTCGATTGTTGTGTGGTGTCTTGTCCTGTTTCTCAATTTGGCATAGTTCTTCCTCTAATAATGTTGGCATATTCTCCACATATTTTATGTACCCAGTCCACCATCTTATTGACCTTTGCCTCAATTTCATCTACTGATTGTAGGATTGGCAAAGATGATTCCACCTCCTTGAAGTGAGTGGATTTCTTCTCTTCATGATCATGGACCCTTGTTAAGTTAAGATTTTGGTCCTGTTGAGAACTTTCAACATTCTCCCATTTGGCTAGTTCTCCTTCTTATTTTTCCACCCACTTAATAAGCTCTTGAAGTTGATGGGTTCGTAGCTCATATAGTTTACCTTAGGTGTACATCCCTAGGGTCTCCCTTGTTTCATTACAAAGCCCATCTATGACATGGTACATTAGCCTCTCCTCCGAGAACCCAGGGCCTGGGTAGTTGTTTAACAGTGCATAATATCTTTCTAAGGCCATGTCCAAGGGTTCATGCTACGCTTGTTTCCATTCTTGGATTTTTCTCCTCAAGGCCGACACTCTTGTGTAGGTTTGATATCTTTTGTTAAACATTTCTACCATTTTTGACCAACGTCATATTGAATTTGATTCTAACAATCTATACCACACTTTTGCTTAGCCAACGAGTGTCATAGGAAAGAGCTTGAGTTTTTGCAACCCATTATCAATATTGTTCCATGTATAGGCATCATAGAAGGCATGTAAATGATGTTGTGGATCTAAATCATATCCTCTTGATAACTTGGAAAAGTTGTTTAAATCAAGCCTGGGTAGATGGCTCTCTTTACAATGCCTATGTGAGATTCGAATAGCCTCCTGTATTTGAATTAGGCTTGTAGTGGCTAGTAGGGGTTCATTGTCATTAGGTAAGTTATTCTTTCATGTGTTGGGATGATGTTGCCTTCGTTTATGTTGGCATTCTTGATTTTCTTTGTGAGCTCGATTTTTAGTTCTACACCGATCCCTTGAAAGATAGTCATCCATGTCACAATCTGACATTGAAGGAGTAGAGGAAGAGAAGGAGCTGTAGAACTTGTTATGACTTTTGTAAGTCTTCCAATCATCCCCAAATAAGTTCTTGTTAATTATTGAGAAGGTCCTAGGCCTTTCGGGCCTCCTCATTCTATGCGATGTATCATCCTCACTAGAGGTGTCAGAGTTGGATGACGAGAGTCTTTGAGTATTGTTGGGGTGTTCATAAATGTAGGGGATTCTGTCATAAGGTTGAGTACTCCAGACTTCATCTTCATCATCAATTCTATTAGTTCTCCGATGAATTTCCTCACTAGGTATGGCATCATCATAGTCTTGTAGGAGGGGCATGGTTGTGCAATTGTGTGTGAATCTATATGTGACTTTCTATATGTGAATTTATCATAGCCAACAATTCATGACTCATCAATTAATTAGATCAAATTAGAAATTAAACTACTTTATCTCTCTCTTCAAGCACCAAGGAACTTAAAACATAAAATGATCAAAATGATATGCCTTGATTACACTCAACCATACCTTTGAGCTTCAGTGCATCGAAAACCATAAAGTCCATAGAATTTGATTAGATTGCATGTAAACACTTTGTGATTCGTATGGTTGGATGTAGGGGTACCTCGCTACTTATTAGCATCCAAGGGTATGATTCTTAAAGGTTTTTTAACATCAATGTAACTAATAATAAGAATAATCATTCTAGGTGTTAGAATTTGATCATTTTACGTACCCTAGATGCTATATTGCAAATGTGATGTTGCAAGTATAATAAATATCTATAAATGTAGTTCACCTACCACATTTAGAATATCATTTGATCAATAGTTAGCTAGACTCTATCAATTTCATTTCTCATTTCTTATAACAATTACTAAGTACCTAGAGTGTGAATCTAAATTAGTTGTATGATATCTTATTCAATTGGATTGTACCTTGATGAGTGGCAAGATACCCCTACACTTAACCATATGAATACGAGCGTAGCACACATGATCTAATCGAACTCCACAGACTAAGTGCCTGCACGCCTCATGGAACACTTAGGGTTAATCATTTGTTATCTTCCCAGACTTACTTGTAGTTGTCACGGTGTATGGTTAAGTAAGTCTGAGGTATATGATTTATATGTCTTTTCTATTTTACCTCCTATGCTATTAAGATGAAGGGTGAAGAGACTAATTACTATCTTTAACTAACTAACTAAGTCTAAATTAACCTAGTGTCAGCATTTGTTCCCACTTACTGTTCACACCCTCAATCGATGTAACCTTGGTTACCAAATGCTAATCGTTGCTGGGATCACCAAGCATAACGCACATGCTCGAAGTGGTCGTACTAAGGCACTTAACTAGGAGAGAAGGGTTGAGAGACATTTAAAGACTAATAAAGCATTAAATGATAAATAATAAATAACAGTAAATAAAATCCTAATTAGCCTATTCAAGAAGCTCGTCTTTATTGCCATACACAAACTTGTGTTTAGGTACAATGTCTACTCGAATAAAGATCCGTTCACTCTGGAGTTTCTACTGTGGGCACATGGAAATTAATCTATCTCTAGAGTGGAAAAACTGTCAAAATTTAGCTACAGTCTAGGCCTAGATGAGGAAATAAGGGAGAGCAGCCTCTTATTTATAGATATGATGATGCAGCACGATATCGCGGGGGATGACGCGATATCGTGTAAGCGATATCGCAACTACCGCAATATCTCATACACGATATCATGGCCCATGCAATATCGCGTACCATCGTACCCCCATGACTAAATGAAAACTCGTGCTTGAGTTCCTTACAAAATATTGGGAAGGTATGGGATTATTGACTGAATAAAACTAATGGGATGACATGTGAATGAATCATCATTACAAGACATAATAAAACTGGTGTTCATGACAATAGGAGTGAACACCTTATTACATTGGCATCAGGCCTCATTTGTTAGCTGAGAAAGAGAGAGAGAAAGAATTTTTGTTGTTGCCAATGCTAAGATTGCACCTTTCGTTGTCCATCCATAAGCACACCATCGATCTTGCTCCTTGCATAGATGCTTCAGCACTACTCCATTCCAAGTGTTTCCTCCGGATCCAATCCATTGTTGCATGATTACCATCTGCACACACAACACAGTCTTATGTTAGCAAGGGTAAATAAATTTTAATGTAGTTGATACCTTGCTACGGTGAAAGTCCATTGGCTAAGTTGTGGTATGGCTGATTACCGATCTGGAGATATAATAATGATGACTACCGAGGTGTAGGGGCTAGGAGAAAATTGAAAAAATTGGGCCCCGTACCCCCATGACTAATCGTGAACCCCCGATAGCGATAGAATGGAAAAAGAATAGGAACAAGAAGATGGAGAAAAAGAGACAACTAGGACATCGATGAAATGGATGTCAAGATGAAAATGAACAAAATAAAATGGATTGTAAGAATGTTAGGGGAAAGAGATTAACTAGTGCACCAAATAGGAATGTCAGTGGGTCCTCCCCAAAGCAGGCTCATGCCCTTAATGCCCTGACAATCCCACATTCAAAGAGTCTGCAGGCTCTGGGAATGTCATTTGGAACAAGAGTTAAAGTCTTAACCACAAGAATTTACCGAAAAGAAAACAATGCGTCAACCAAAATATATACTAATGATACAACCGGCAATGAGGTGAACAATGGAGAGAAGAGTGAAGAGAAGAGAATGGAATGGAATCCCAAGAACAAGGTGGTGTATAGCCCCTTGTGTGTTTTAATGATTAATATGACTTGGTAAATCTCATTCCAACTCTGGCCTCAAAAAAACCACATCCAAAGACTTCACTTCAATGCATTCAGTCAATCCATCCACTTGAATAACAAGAATGCATCTCCAAAGAGCCACCACCATTCCGACGAACAAAGGAGGAGAGAATGGGAAGCGAGAAGTGCCTTAGTTAGAGGGAACATTTTCAGTTCCATAACTAGTTCTTGTAGTCCAAAGGATTATTTTGTCTAAGGGGTGTGCTTTGAATTCTCTATTTTTTTCTTTCTTCTCTTTTTTCTTTGTTGTTTTTGTGCATGAGAACCACACCATGCAAAGACTTCTTATTTTTATTGACTCAGCTTCCGATAATTACGTAACGTCGAAATGGTAAGAAAACTCCAGAAGAAAACATTCAAGCACCCAAGAGAATGGCCAACACAAATGCATCAAGTTCCCTTGAAGTCACATCCTTTTAAATCCTTGAGTCCTTCCTTAGTTTGAGAAGTACCCAGTCATCGGTTCATTAAAGTTCTTATTAGAAAGGGACTATACATTTCCAAGCCAAGAGAGACCATAGAACTTGTGGATGAATGGATGAAGTGGACTCATTGTCTGCCATATCAAAAGAACATACCTTAGTATCAACATCATAACTTAAAGGTAAAAACCAAACATTAGCAATCAAATGGAAGAACAGTTCATGCCATCATGAAGAACACTTATTAGGTGACAAACTTACAGGATGGATAAAACACACACAAACTCACATAAAGAAATGAAAAAGTATAATGATGTTGTAAAAAAAAACAAGAAAAGTTAAAGAAATTTGTAAAACAAAAAGGTGTAAAACAAAAATATGTAAGACAAAAACTTGTAAAACAAAAATGTGTAAAACAAAAATATGTAAAACGAAAACGTGTAAGATAAAAACTTGTAAAACAAAAACGTGTAAAACAAAAATGTGTGAAACAAAAATATGTAAAACGAAAACGTGTAAGATAAAAACTTGTAAAACAAAAACTTAAAAAGAACTGAGGGCCTCCAATGATTAGCATAGGTGGCCATCTCCCCCATGACTGAATTGCAAGGGAGAGATCCAAAATAATGAACATCTATTTGAATTTCGTAAAAGTGCCCAACTTTTCCCCATATATCGCGTCCCATCATACCTAAACATAATTTATGAATGACAATAACATTGAGATTAATTCCCATTTATTATAGCACTTAGACTTAGAATAGAATTTACTTTCAATGTAATTTATTTTTTATGCAATTATCTTAGTATTTAGTTTTCCCTCATACATAAAAATCAGTAGAATAAGTGCAACTAGTTTCACACATAACATGTAACTATTTGGTAACCCAATAGTGATATTGCTTGGTACACCTAGTAGCATGTTGCTTGGTAATCCTCGCAATGGTTACACTAGTTTAGAACATGTACAGTAAACTAGGAATGAACACTCATCATCATAGGCTAGTCTATGATTTGGTTTCATTTTAAATTAGATTAAAAAATTAATTTTTTATTAGTGATTAGTTTTGTTCATGGCCCCAAAAACATCATTATTATATGCCTTAGCTATACTTAACCATATGCACTAAGAGCCACTATGAGTATAGTTGGGAAGACAACAACCCATAATCTCACGTTTAACTATCTAGATACCATGCTAATCCCATCCATAGATCATGACATACTCTACTGTGATGCTTGTAGATCATATGGTTGGGTGTAGGGAACACTTGCCACTCATCAACATGGGTTTGGAGGAGAGGAAAAAAATGTTGTGAGCATTTTAAAGAGAAAGAAGTAAAAGAAAAAGATTTTGAAAAAGATGTTCAAATTTCTTATAGATTTTGTACTTTTCCTCCCTATTGCTCAACTCTTTGTTATTATTTTATTATTTTTATTATCAAGCTAATATTCTATCAAATCTCTATTATTTTAAGTTTCTTTTACATTAAAACTATATTGAA
Source organism: Gnetum montanum (assembly GCA_015680685.1). Lineage (NCBI taxonomy): Eukaryota > Viridiplantae > Streptophyta > Gnetopsida > Gnetales > Gnetaceae > Gnetum > Gnetum montanum. The sequence goes on from MNCI01013322.1 coordinate 247,614, forward strand.
ATTCTATCCAAATCATCTTCTATCTTTTGGTGAATTTATTAGGATATATGGAAACTTTGTGTAACTTACTTTTTGAATATTTTATACTTATTTGAATTGTCCTAGGTGATGAGTGGCGAGAGACTAAAACTAACTCTAACTACAACACTAAGTCCTAGCGTCAGCATCCGTTCCCACTTACCATACACACCCTAAACTATGCAACTGTGGCTACCAAATGCTAATCGTTACTGGGATTACCACACGTAACGCACGTGCTCGAAGCGGTCGTATTGAGACACCTAACTAGCCTAAGTGTGATAAGCAGTCAATTCCTTGACTAGCCGTACACATCCGTAAATGCTCGTAATCAAGTTGTACTCATTCCGCATTCTAGGAGTTGAGGGTGAGAGAGACTAATCGTGATGAGCAGCCGATTCCTTGATTAGCCGTACACATTCGTCAATGCTTGTAATCAAGTCATACCCATGCCGCACTAATGCAAGTAATAAATAACATGTAAGAAATAACAAGTAATAAATCCTATTCCATGAACTGCAAGGTTTATCCACAAAGCTCGTCTTTATTGTCGTACACAACCTGTGTTCAAGTACAAAGCTGCTCGAATAAATTTCGTTCACTTGGGGACTCCTACTGCGGGCACATGGAAAATATTCTATCTCTAGAGTGATCAAATTGCTATATTTTCCCTACTTTAAGCCTAGGATGGAAAATAAGGGGAGTGCCACCTCTTATTTATAGATTTGGCAACAGACCACGATATCGCGTATGCGACATCGTAGGGGACGACGCGATATCGCGTACATGATATCGCATGGGATGCGATATCGCAGCTTGTGCATATCACGTCTCATCATACCCCCATGACTGAATGAAAACTTGTCCTCGAGATCCTTACAATAATATTGGGAAGGTATGGAATTATTGAGGGAAATGGAACTAATTGGATGACATGCAAACGGATTATTATTAAAAGACTGGAAAAAATAGGTGTTCATGACAAGAAGGGTGAACACCTTATTACAATGACATCAGGCCTTAGTTGGCAGCTGAGAAAGAAAGAAAGAGAGAGAAAGGAGTGTTGTTGCTGCCAACGCCAAGATTGTGCCTTTGTTGTCCATCCATAAGTGCGTCATCAATCTTGCTCCTTGCATAGTTGCTTCAGCGCTGCTCCATTCCAAGTGTTTGTTCCAGATCCAATCTGTTGTTTGTATGATCGCCATCTGCACACACAACACAATCTTATATTAGCAAGGGTAAATGAATCATCATGTAATTAATACCTTGCTTCGATGTAAGTCCATTGGCTAGGTTGTGGTATGGCTGATACAGATCTGGGAATATATTAATGAGGATTACTGAAGGTGTAGGGGTTAGAAAGAAAATCAAAAATTTCGGGGCTAAGAGAAAATCGAAAAAATCGGGCCCCATACCCCCATGACTAATCGTGAACCTCCAGTAGTGTTAAAATGGAGAAAGAAAAGGAGTAATAAAGAGAGATAAAAAGGGACAACTGAAAACATCAGTGAAATGGATGTCAAGATGGTAATGAACAAAATATAATTAATTGCAAAATGTTAATGGAAAGAAGTTAACTAATGCTCCAAATAGGAATGTCAGTGGGTCCTCCCCAAAGTAGGCCCATGCCCTTAATGCCCTGACAAACCCACATTCAAAGAGTTTGTAGGCTCTGGGAATGTCATTTGGAACAAGAGTTAAAGTCTTAACCGTAAGAATTTACCAAAAATAAAATAATGCATCAACCAAAATATATACACTAATGATACAACTGGCAATGAGGTGGATAATGGAGAGAAGTATGGAGAGAAGAGCATGGAATGGAATCTTAAGAACAAGGTGATGTACAACCTCTTGTGTGTTGCATGATTAATGTGACTTAGCAAATCCCATTCCAAGTCCAGCCTCAAACCAACCACATCCAGTGACTTCGCATCAATGCATTCGGCTAAACTATCCACTTGGATAACAAGGATGCATATCTAAAGAGCCACCACCATTCCGACGAAACAAATGAGAGAATGGGAAGTGAGAAGGGCCTTAGTTAGAGGGAACACTTTTGGTTCCATAACCAGTGCTTGTAGCCCAAATTTTATTTTGTCTAAGGAGTTTGCTTTGAATTCTCCTTTTTCCTTTTTTTTTGGTGTTTTGTGTTTTTATGCATGAGAACCACACAATGCAAAGACTTCTTATTTTTATTGTCTCAGCTTCCAATAGTTGGGTAACATCGGAACGGTAAGAAAACTCAAGAAGAAAACATTCAAGCACCCAAGAGAATGGCCAACACAAAAACATCAAGTTCCCTTGAAGTCACACCTTTTTCAATCCTTGAGTCCTTCCTTAGTTTGAGAAATACCCAATCACCGATTTGTTAAAGTTCTTATTAGAAGAGGACTATACATTTACAAGCCAAGAGAGACCATAGAACTTGGTGGATGGATGGATGGAGTGAACTCATTGCCTGCCATATCAAAAGAAACATACCTTAGTATCAACATTGTGACTTAAAGATAAAAACCAAACATTAGCAATCAATATGAAAATAGTTCATACCATCATTCCGAACACTTATTGGATGACAAACTTACAGGGTGGATCACACACACACACACACACAAAATGGAAAAAGTATAATGATGTTGTAAAATAAAAAACTAGAAAAGTGAGAGAAATTTGTAAAACAAAAACTAGAAAAGTTAAAGAAATTTGTAAAAAAAATGTGTAAGACAAAAACGTTGTAAAACAAAAACTGAAAAAGAACTGAGGGCCCCATATGATTAGCATAGGTGACCATCTCCCCCATGACTGAGTAGAAAGGGAGAGATTTGAAATAACGAGCGCCTGTTTAAATTTATTAAAAGTGTCCAACTTCTCCCAATTGATGATCTTAAATTGAGGGTTGGAAGTTAGCGACGCTCATATTCCAATGTATCTATGCCTTCATTGTTGGCATGGTTTCCTTAGTTTGTTCCATGCATATTTTTCTACTCCTTCTAGTAGCTGTCAACCACGGGGTATCTACTACTTGTGTGGTTGCTACATATAGGCATCTTTGTATCATATTTTCAAGGGCACACCTACTGCATGGAGGAGATGAGCATCCCTCCATGTCATCACCCAATGAATCACTGTATGTAATGCATGGAACTTTCCTCTTCTTGATCTTTCCACAAATGTTTATCTTAGCGATTTCCAAGGAAAGATCGTGGATCCTAAGGCATGCGTCTACTGTACTTAGCCATGTCCTTCCCATTATAATTAGGAAGTCCCCTTCGTTGTTGTTCACTTCAATCACCAGGAAATCATCTGGGTAAGACCAATGGTGATGAACTAGTTTGCCAACTCTAGTTGAATGTTGCTCTTCTTAAGTTGGGGCAGGTTCCAGGTGTGATACATCTCTCGTGAAATTAAGTTAACTCCGGAACTTGAGTCAAGAAGAGCCCTATGTGGTTCATTTTTAGTAATTGGTAAATAGATTAAGGGACTCCCAGGGTCAGTTAGTTTCCTGGGAAGGTGGCCTACCTTAATCCAGTCAGTTACAGTATGCGTTAACATAACCGTATGCGTTAAGCTCTGATTTTGGATGGAAGGGTGCTCCAAAGTGTTAGATGGTGGAGGAGTGTACATGGGCTCAACCACTTGTTGTTGCGAGAGTTTATCTGGGCTTTTGGTTCTGAAGAAAGGTCTTATCTTTTTGTAGTTGTCAGAACCAACAGCAGGTTAAATATTTACAACTCTTGCAGCATGACGTTGCTATGGTTGAGGAGGAAGTTCCCCTTGCATTGTTGGAGCAGGAGGTGTTATGGGAACTACTTGTGGTGGAAAAGGTGTGGATGGATTTGGAGGATGGAATGAGTGTGAGATGTCTCCCAGAGGAGAAGGAGTCCTTCTGAAGTACTCCCGAACTTGGTAGTGACGGTTGGGGGTTGTGTGACTCATAGAGTCACTTGGAGAAATCGGCTGCTGCACATAATATCCATAAGGGTCAGGCTGCCGGTAAGGGTACTGATGTTTCGGCGATGGCATCCCCCATGACTGTGGGTATTGCCACTGCTGATGTTGTCCGATGGGTTGTGGTGGAGTTCCACTTGGATAATACGTTAGTGGTTGGTGGAACTGCCTTGGGTTACCTTGTGGATAAGGTAACCTTCGGGGTGTTTGCCGTTGGTTGAGTCTTGGATTAAGCGCATACACCCCAGACTCCTGTAGATGTGAGATGATGGGGCAACATCCCTTAGGATGGTCATAGTGGCAGATCTCACATCCACCATCATCGTCTGTGTCTGAATCCACAGCCACATCGGAGTTAGTGATTTTCCCCTTACCCTTGTTATGTGTAGGGCTTAAATCTCTCCACTTTGTCTTACCTTTGTCACTACTTTGTTCTACCTTAGACTCTTCTACAATTTTTAAGAAGGTTTCAATTTTAGAGTCTAAGGAACTCCATACGTCATCTACCTTAGCTGCTATTTTTGTTGTTAATTTTTGGATCAGTAAGGTTTTCCGGTTCACCAACTCTTCGAGTGGTAGCTCATCCTCTTCATCACAAAATTTCAATCCCTTTCTTCGAAGGGAGGGATCGCGGTTGTATTCTTCCGTACTTTCCCTTTTTCGTAGATCACCTTCTTCTTTTGCTACTTGCTCCAACAAGCTATGTACTTCATGGGCTCTAAGTTCTAAGAGTCTCCCTTGGGCATAAGTTCCAAGGGTTCTTCTAGTTTCATGCCTTAGCCCATCCACGATGTGGCGAAGTTGATCCCACTGAGTGTACCCATGGCCTAGGCAACGATGTAACAATGTGTAATAGCGGGCATCCAAGGGTTCATGATGACCTTGCTTCCAGCCTTGGATTTGCTTATGCAAATTGGACACTCTGGAGTATGTTTGATACTTTTCTTTGAATAGTTCTAGCATCATACTCCACCTCCTGATGGTTTCCAAATCCAAAGACCGTTACCAGCTCTCTGCTTCCTTGGTGAGTGTCCTTGGGAATAAATTAAGTTTTTGCCACTCATTTTCTATATTCTACAAGGCACAGACATCATGGAATGCCTGTAAATGATTTTTCGGATCAGCATTGTATCCCCCTTCAAATCGTGGGATATTGTTCATGTCTAATCGTTTGATCCGACTATCTTTTAAATGCCTTGTGGGAATCCTAATTGCCTATGTTATGTCAAGCATACTTCAGGTTGCGAGTAGGAACTCATCATGATCATCTCTTTCATGATGCTTGTGATGTCTACGTTGTTCCCTACTCTCCCTACATCCTTGCCCTTGTCCTCTCTCTCAACTTTCCCATCGAGGTCTTTCGTCCTTCTTACCTTTATCCTCTCTTTTGTGTTCATGATGGCTACGCCCAGATGTGGAAGGAGAGGGTGAGTGATGTGAAGAAGGGGAACCATCGCCATGACGATGTTTCTTGCCTTCTCTTCGACTGCTACAGCCCCGATCGTGGTGACAATCTAAGTGCCTGTCCTTAGCATAAGTGGTTGTTCCCTCTATGAACAGTTGGTGTTCATGGGCATCAGAACCATGGTTATGTATTGTTGATCATATGTTCTGATACCCTTCTTCCTCACCATCGTTAGGAGGGGGAACATCGTTTGTTAGAGAACCCATGATAAGGGGTTCCTCATCTCCTATTTTGATAAGGATGTGTGGGGCTTTGCCCTTCAGAAAAGTATGTTGACTCTCCTACCTTAAGTCCCTCATACGTTGGGCATCTGTGGGATAATAATCCCTCATGTCAAAATCGTCTGCACCGTATTCAGTGTATAGCTCTTGCATGCCAATCTGTGCCAAGGCACAGAAGAGCATGTTAGAGACTGATCGATCTGGGGGTAACATGATGTTACCTTGCAAATCCCTCCATCGCAGCTGTTCATCTTGATGGAGAAAAAAAGTAAAGTTGGGGATATACTCATCGGGATGAGTATATGTCATCTTATATTGTTGAGGCACTAGCTGATTTTGGTTATGTGTTTTATGTT
>MNCI01013322.1:253809-313737 GCA_015680685.1 Gnetum montanum
ATGGTTAAGTAAGTCCGAGGTATATGATTTTTATGGTCATTTCTGGTTTTATCTCCTATGCTATGAGGTGAAGGGTTGAGAAAACTAACTAACTCTAACTAATGAACTAAGTCTAAATTAACTAGCGTCAGCATCCGTTTCCACTTATCGTGCACACCTTGAACTATGCAACTGCGGCTACCAAATGCTAATCGTTACTAGGATCATCATGTGTAATGCACATGCTCGAAGTGGTCGTACTGAGGCACTTAACTAGCCTAAATGTAATGAGCAGCCGATTCCTTGACTAGCCGTACGCATCCGTAGATGCTCGTAATCAAGTCGTACTCATTCCGCATTCTAGGAGTTGAGGTTGAGAGAGACTAATCGTGATGAGTAGCTGATTCCTTGATTAGTTGTACACATTCATCAATGCTTGTAATCAAGTCGTACTCATGCCATGCTCATGCAGGTAATAAATGACAAGTAAGAAATAACAAGTAATAAATCCTATTCCATGCACTGCAAGGTTTATCCACAAAGCTCGTCTTTATTTCCGTACACAACTTGCGTTCAGGTACAAAGTTGCTCGAATAAAGATCCATTCACTTGGGGACTCCTACTGCGGGCACATGGAAAATATTCTATCTTTAGAGTGATCAAACTGCCAAAGTTTCCCTACTTTAAGCCTAGGATGAGAAATAAGGGGAGTGCCACCTCTTATTTATAGATTTGGCGGCAAACCGTGTTATCGCGTACGTGATATCACAACTTGTGCATATTACATCTCATCACTTGGTATAGGATGGGATTTTTTTGAAATTTTTGCTATTTTGGAAATCTTTTGAAAATGAAACACAAATAAAAAAAGGATATAATTTTATATAACATGACTAAGTTTGCTTAGTTGGTATTGGAAATAACAAATCTTTGAGATATTACCATCTGCATGTAGTAGTGAGGTGTTCATTAATAGGGCCCACCCTATATGAACAAAGGTTAGATGGACTTCCAACCTTGGAATTTTATTCAAAAATTCATGAGCAACTAAGGTTTTAGTCAAGATCATGACATTGAACAATCAAGTCAAATGATGTGTTGCAAAGCATAAGCAAGACCTATCTCTTTGAGGTGTGTATCATAGGCCATTAAAGATATTAGTAGTAAGGCTATTTCCAAGACCTAACCATTAGTGAATTGCTCATAGGATGATCAAATATTAGTTATGAGTTTATTCCAAGATTTATTAATTTATTTTAACAATGATGATAAATCAAAACCTATTCTTCAACTATTCTTAGATTTTTGAATATTTTTAATATTTAATGGTAAACCGTTGCTTGGCTGATGTTTTATTGAGTTATTTAATATTCCATTAATTTATCAAAAAATGAGTAGGAGATAGTCTTGCTAATTCCATTAAGCATATGGAATGTAATTCCACACAATTTGGTTCTCGTATATAATTTTTGTGTTGAAATCAATGATTTTAAGTATAAAAAGGAATTGGTATTGCAAATAGACAAGAAGAGTTATATTCATCCAATCACATATTATAATCTTTCTAATTCTTATAACTTTTTTCTTTGTGAAGGAGATTTTTCTAATGCTTGTCCTTTTCTACTTAAGAAAAAAGTATCCTAAGGTGAACAAAAAACATGTTAAAATTAAGGATATAAAAAAATAATTGTAAGTTGAAAATATGAAAAATCAAGTTATTATCAATGATAAGAGTGATTAAATGAAAAAAAATCTAGAGAAGAAAAAAGCTTAAGTGTATTTTTTCTAAAGAAAGTATTGATTAGTCCAAATAGACAACCCATAGGGAAAAGTTTTCTCAGTTGACAACATGTTGTTAACTCAAAGATTAAAAATTCTATTAAGAAGTGGGCTAATGCTAATTGCAAATATTCTCAGCATAAGGTTAATTGTGATAGATAATTTATTTGATAATCTATACCATCATTTTCAATTAGAAAGTTTTTTACTTTCCATGTTGCTTTTCATGTTTGTTACTCAATGTTAAACATGTGAAGTACTCTGAATTTTTTCTCTAATTATTAATATTATTTTTAGGGTTCAACATCCCCCACATCCTTTAACTTTTGACCCAAAACCTTATATGTTTCATAGATAAGGAAATAAAATAATCTTTCTTACCTAAGAGGTTCTAACTCCTCCATTTTAATGCAGAGAGCCTATAGTAGCCATGAAAATACTAGAAAATGAACATGAGATGACAAGTGGCTTAGTTTTATCAAGTATTGACCTTAGGGGTTTGACACATAATATTTGTATATTTTTTATTTTTATAAAATATAAAACTTATACAAATTTTGGATATTTCAATCTTGACCTATTTTTGTAAATAATTAAATAACAATATGATAGTTAAAAAATTTTCATCTTTGCTATATTGGCTAGGACATTGTAAGGATTATTTTTTATTTCAACACATGTTATATGTTCAAGGGAAAATTAATATTATTTTATTATAGATTATTATTTTTTAAAATATTATTATTTTAATGATGCTTATATTATTTATTTAATAAAGTTCAAACATGAATAACTTTAGTAAAGCTATATATGTTCATGATTAGTCTTCCATGATATTCAAAATCAGCCTTGGACCTACATAACCAAAGTAAATAAATAGAGAAAACCTAAGAAATTTGTAAGGTTCTTTAAAACCTTCACAAGTTGTAATAGAGTTTTATGGATTCACTTTACTCAAGTCAAGCGGGAGAGCATTTATGGATGGAAAAATTTCGGAAAGTTCATGGTGCATTCACCATTATTAGGAAAATCGAAAATCATAGGATGCACTTGGCCTATATCGTCATCATCCATTGATGGATAAAAATAGTACCGTCATGATCGATGAAACTGGTGGGTCTTCACGGTGCCCCACTTGATGGTCAAATGGGAAAATAAGGAAAGACAGATTTGGAAGTCCATTCAAAGGTAAGGTAACAACAAAAGCCACAAATACTTCTTTTGTTATGCTATGCCTCTATCTTTTAAATTCTATGATAAAATTTTTATTTATCATTTTCCGTTGAGCGTTTTCATCCAACCATGAAATTTGGGGTTGGGTGGTCCCGTCTCCATTAAGCGGACGACCTTTCAATTACCCGTTTGGCGTTCTTGTGCCGCCTATCTTTTCTCCAAGTAATCCAAAAATTTGATTTCTGCCGTGAGATTTACGAGTGATGGCATATGAAGTGAGATTCCAAAGCATAGAATTGGCTATTAAGGAGGTCCTTTTAGAATGTGGGCTAACCATGGATACTTGAAATAGCATCGAGGCATTTCCTAATGAGAAGCTTACTCCCTGTACAACGTGAGTGTAAACAGAAGCTTACTCCTAAAGGCGCTTAGAACTTAATGCCAAATTCTACCTCTGCTTTTTTGTTGGACTCTGTTGTTTCAGACACAAATGAGTAAATAGTCTCTCTGTTTGTTCTAGTTTGTTCTAGAGAAACCTGGTTTTGTTTATAAGTAGAGAATGTTGTACTCTCTCTTCAGATTCTGGTAATTTCAGCACAGCAACCAATCGTAATTTCAGCAACCATTGGGCACATAGTCCGTCTCTGTGTGTCTTACTCTCTTGCTTTCTATTTATTCTGCATATTAACAGAGAATGTTGTACTGTATTCTGATTCTGTTAAAATTCTAAATGCCTTTTTTGTTCTCTAGCTTCTTTGTTCTCTGGTTGCTGATTTATTTGATCAACTCCTGCCGGCATCAACCTTAAAAGCAAAACAATTCCGAATTCTTTCATACCATATATTTCAATTTAGTTTAAACTTGCTATTAACCAACAGTTGGTGCCTCAAACATGTTCCATGTATTCTCTAAATATTTACATTTCATGAATCTAAAACTGTAGTTTATTACATTCCACGGACACTGTACATGGTGAATTGTAAACAATTTTGTTATCTCACCATGTACCCCGCCGCATAGTGCATACAGATCTAATGAAGTTATTGTTACAACTGTTTCCGGCTTTTTCTTCCCGAGGGCTTTAATACAATTCTAAAATACAAGATCATCGTGAGAGCTTTATCCTCATAAATTTTGAGACTAGCACTTCTGTTATTACAATTCTAACATACAAGACCACTGTCAATGTATGTATTAAACTTTTGCCAAATACCACTGTCAATGTATGTATTAAACTTTTGCCAAATACTAACATGGGTGCACATTTTGCATAAGATCTTGAACCCGTGTAGAGCTCCATGCAACTTTCCTTACTATACATCCTCTCGAAGTCGGCGTCCTACTTCTCCTTTCTTCACACGGTGAACACCCTTGCCTTTGACTCTAATTTGCTGTGCTAAGTACGGTATGGAAAGCACCTAATTGCTTCAGTGTGCAGCTTCTGTAATGATTTAAGATAATTGGAATTTATTTCATTTTATTCTCTATTTGTTGCATCAAGTTTGACCGTGCAACTGTTTGACTCACGGGCAACCACCTTTCTATCTGAACAAGGATGGCATTAGAAGCTGCAATTGAGCTAGGGCTTTTACAGGTATTTATATTCAAATTCACACAAGCTTGGCAACAAATGTTTTCAAAGAACACAAGGAAACTTTTGGAAGATGTTCCACCTTTTAAAAAAGAAAATTGTAAAAGTTCCTTAAATTACACATATTTCTATACAAATTATAAAAATTGCATCTTTTCTTATATGATTTTATTAAAAGATACTCAGTGCACTTGGACTACAGCTTTTCATATGAGTTTATAATACCACTTAAAAAGAAAAGGCTGATTCAGGGGAGTGGCTTTACATATAAAAATGTTTAAGAGAATATTTAAATTTGAAATATGTACGAGACTCTTAAGAACATGTAGGAATAGACTAGAAAGAAATAAAGTAATCTGTTGATATCAAGTGCTAATATGATCTTTCATGCAAAAAGCTACTTCTATGTCTGTTGTAATTGTAATGCAAATTAAAATTGTGATTACTTATGCTTGTGATAGGTCACATTACCTTTAAATTAAGACATGTAGATTCTATGTAGACGAAGTAGGGAAAGATGAAGAACATGTCTTTTACACTTGTTCTTTTAAAAAAGAAATTCATTAAGATAGAAATATGATATTTAAGCAAAATATTTGCTAAAATTTTTAAGGCACAATTTGTCAACTTTGGGCACTATCTTGATGAGGTTTTAAAGATTCATAGAGCATATCAAAGCATTGTAATGTATTTTTTAAAAATTTATCTATCTTGTAAACTCTTTGAGCGTTTTTAAGGATGTAATAAAGCATTTCTATTTCCAAATTAAGACCAATCATCTTTGAAATTTTTCTCATCATATTCAAATAAATTTAAGACTAATTAACCATATGACTTATGGATATATATGTAGTTGCATTACTATTGTAGGTGAAGCAATTTTGCAAAAGAAAATGCCAACATAAACCTTTAATACTACAATAATAGATGATTGATACTTAAAATCTCTTTAAGTTACATATTCGATGTAGGCAATACTTTATATTATAGTAATCAAAGATAAAGCATTTTTTAAAAATGCAGAACACTTTGCACTACAGATGGTGGCATTGCTCCTAAAATCTCTACATTGTATATTATTGGGTTTTTTTAAAAAAAAAATTGATATTTTTAAAGGGGTTAAAACATGGGAAGAAGAAGATTCTGAAAATTTTGATTTGCAGTGTATTAGAACTCACAAACAAAGAAGACCATTAGGAGGATTATCTTGTATTTTCAAAACAAAAGGCTTTAAAAGGTAATTAAGGTGAAAAAGATCAATGAATATAAACAATGTATTTGGTTTAGGATTATTAAGAGAAAATATAATATATTCCTTGTTTTTTATTACTTTCACACACAAGATACAACATATTATGTAAAGCTAGGTTTATGAAGAAAAACCTCTTTTTTTCAATATTTAAGATGAGATATAGTAGAATTTAAATTAAAAAGAAAAAGAGCAACATTAGACTTGAGCTAGTAAACCAATCCATCACTGTTCCTTTGGGATTGGTAGAGGACATTGTGATCACCATTTGTGGGTGGTTATATCCTACTGATTTTCTAGTGATCCATGTGGAGAATCGCAAAGGGGATTTCCCTATCATCATGGGGAGAGCATGGTTGAGCACCATTGATGCAAAAGTTGGGGATTTGAGATTTTTCCTTGAAAATTTCCAAGGAAAATTAATTTGGCAAGATCGAGAAGAAGAGAGTCCCATGCATCCCATACAACGACATAGAATGCCATTACATGCAAAGATTGTGGACTATCAAAGGCACATCACTTCAAGCATGCAATCAATGTGCAGAGATGACAAGAATTCAAATATGCCTATATGGAATAGCCACTAAACAAGAAGGTACCCAATTGCTAATAGTAGACAATGATCCTAGATCAATAATACGCATGGAACCAGTTGAAAGCCTCACTAGCTCCTATGTTGAAAGCATGAACAATTTGGAGTAGCTCCATCACCAGCACTTTGATGCACAAAGTGACATCAATTGGGGAGAGTTGGAGATCCCTGAAACTTTCAAACAAAGCCACTTGAGTTAAAAGCTCTACTAGCAGGAATAGAATATGCATTTTTGAATAATGGAAAGTAGGTAATTATCAATGCCACACTTTCTCCTAAACAGAAAAATAAATTATTAGAAGTTGTGAACAAATGATCAATCGCCTTCGCCTAGTGATGAGTGGTGAGGTAACCCTACATTCAACCATACGAATATGAGTGTGTACGCATGATTTGGTCAAACTTCGTGGATGGACTAGTTGTGGCACCTAGATGATTCTACGTTGATCGTAGTTCGTTGTCTTCCCACTTGGACTAGTATTTGCTTTGTCACATATGGTTTAGCCCAGAGTGAGGTGTATGATGTGATCCCTACTACTATGCTACTCCTAAGGACAATAAGAGATAACTTGATTAAGCTAATGGGCAATAGGAAATAAGATCTAAGCTAGTGCGATGAGCATCTGTCCCTAATCATTCGTATGCATCTTGGACTTCATGTACTACTTTTGGGATTACCAAGCGCACATCACTTGAAGCACTACTCGATACGCTATGGGTTACCACGTAGTTACACTTAAATGTTCATGATTAAGGCATACTCATTCCATGTTAACAACAAGAATAGTAAATGACGATAAAAGAAATATTAACTAAGAAAATAATAATAAATAATCAATAATTAAAAGCTAAGAGAATGCTGCAATGATGGAGTAATCTCGATCTTTATTGCTAATCATGTACATGTCCAAGTTCATCACTTGAACAAGGTTCCGTACAATTACAAGCATCACACTCTAGGCATGCACTTGGAAAGAACACTAAAACTGAATATAAGAATTGAAAACTAAAAATTGACTAAAGACTCTCTCTCTCTCTCTCTCTCTCTCTCTCTCTCTCTCTCTCTCTACTTTTCTCTCAACCCCCTATACTCTCTCTTTCTCTCTCTAGTCTCTCTTTTNATGCACCTCAATGCTATATTTATAGGCTAACACAGGAACAACAATATTGGATATTTGACATCATTTTCAAGCCTGCGATATCGCATACCCGATATTGGGGCCTAGCAAACCGTGACTCATCATACCCCCATGATTGAATAAAAACTCATCCTTGAGTCAAACAAATTGAGGAACAAGTTCATTCGATTACAAATAGTGGATAGGTATGGGATTATTGATTGACCATGGATTGTTTCATGTCGTAGTGTGGAAAAAAACAAAATTTGGACACCAACACAAAATACAAAACTTGTGGAACTCATGTGGTTCTCGGTGGTGGCTCCTCCATGGGTGCCTTTCCTTTGTCTTGTGCTCTAGGCTTTTGAAATTAATACCTTTGAAGAAGTGTCTAAAGTTTCTCCTCTTCTATCCAAGGATCATGAGTCGTCCATGCTAATGTTCCAATGTTTAATGGAGCTCGCACTTCCCATGAACACAACAACTACAGGAACATATGATTGGCCTTGACATACCATGCTGCAAATAGTCATCATTCCTCTTCATAGGCTCTAGCTTTGTCATTGAGTTCCTGGTAATCTGTAAGCCATCAAACCAAATTTGTTGCTACATCTTTTTGACTTTGGTAGCTGGCCTTTACCACCTCAAATTCAAATTTTGCAACCTCTAATCTCTACAATGTTTTCTTATGTTCAGCAAACTCAGCTTCATATCTTATGTAAGTGGCCACTACTTGCTTCTTGAGCTCATTCCTTGGGCATCCTGCTATTAGCATGGCTAAGTTGGCATATTGCAGATTTGCCAACTCATGTATTCTTTAAGATCTTGAATCTGCAAGTCTTGGCTTTTTAAGTTTGCCTGATGGGCAAGGGCATAAGTATCCAGAATGGCCCACCAATCAATGTTTTGAGCATTGAGGGAGTTGATATGTGCCTTGGCCATTCGAAGTTCCCTCTCAATGATTTCCTTGTACATGCCCACCTAGTTGTGGAAGTACTCTTTTAATCTTTCATACTTCTTAGCCTCATTTTTCCATGTACTTATTTCAATAGTTGTCTTGTGTTGGATGGCATGTATCTCCTCCATTGAGAGGGTTCTATTTTCTCTGGCTAAGTGACTTATATCTTAGTTGACTCTTATTAATTGTTCTCTTATTTGCTGAAGGCTTTCCTTGAGAACATTTTTCTATTTTTCAATGGTAGTCAACCGAAGGTTCTCAACAGCAAGTTGTTTATTCTCCTCTTGTAAGGCATTGAGGGCTTTGGCATGGGCATATGCTTTTACTTTTGGTATCGATGCCTTCCAATCGACCTTCTCTTTTTCCATCACCATCCTTTTATTCTCCAATAACAATTCATTCAGTTGCTTTGTTCCAAAAGAATCTAATTGATCGACTACAACAAATTGGGACAGATCCCACTGTTCAGCTTGTAGGACGACTAACTTTTCTTGGAGTCTTTGTAACTCAACTTTTGCATGTTCGACCCTAACCTTAGCCATGACTAGGTTCCTTTTAATGGTGATGAGGTTTGACTATACTGCAGTGACAATATCGAGAATGTCAAACAGAGAAGTCATTACTTGCCTTATCTACAATAAATGATCAAGAACATCCTCATGCACAATAGGAGTCATCGAGGGACCAGTTAGGAATTGAGCATCTCTTGCTCTAGTTAGATCTGCTGGTGCCACAACAAGAATGTTAAAAGATTCTTTGATGTGGTCAATGACCACCTCTACTACTCCAGCTACATCCTAGTGTTCCATGACCACCACTATGGCACCTTCACCAATTTCTAATTGCACTTGGAATGATGCAACATTTCCAAAGATTTTTTGTGACCATTGTGATTCCCCTCCTCCTGATTGAATTGAGACTTCATCCCTTGTAGGATTAATTAATATGGTTGGCCATACAACATTACTAATCACCTTGAAGACATTGGCCTCATCTTTGCTCCCCCAACTAACCATCTCAGTGATGTCCCTGAGATGGCTTATCGACAGTTGGTAATCTTACAATGATGATAGTGGTTGTTGGCCTTGTTGGCCTATGGGCTACATGCTAGGCTTTGCTTCTTGTTGTTGGCTAGGCCTTGTGTCTAGAAGTTGGCTAGGCCTGCCATTTGAGGTGTAGTGGGTCCAACCATCTATTCTTGTTTAGGCTCCAATGTCTTACCAACATCTTTTCTTGGTTTTGGTGTCTTGAGTAATTCAGCATATGAAGCATTCTGAGCTTTTCTGAGGATGTCATTAGTGTACCCTAGAATTCCAGCACGTCGGCATAGCTTCCTGATTAGACACAGAAAGGGCAGTGAAAAATTTTGTGTCTTCCATTCTTTAAACCACCTTAATATTTTTGTTAAATATAGATGAGGCAAATTGGCATCAACCTTGCCCATCAATAGTACACTTCCTCTTGCTGCATAAGTAGAACTTTTGTTTAAACGCTTTGTTGGGAAAATATGATAGGTGCCACTTTTAAAGTAAATCTTCTCTTCAAGGGTTAATTCTCCATATATCTTAACTTCTTTTCCATACGTCCTTTTTAACCATACCTTCCTTGCATCTGCATTAGAGCGAGTGAACAAATGAATAACTTTGGGCCCTCTATTTGGAATATTCAAAACTTCCACAATGGCCGTTATGGAGAAATCTACTAAAATTCCACCAATATCAATGGTGGTTTCCTCTTCTTTATTGTGCCAAAACTGATATGTTTTACCCAGATACCACTCTCCACTCTTCGAGAGGACGAGCCATAGTGGAGATCCCTTAAGTATATTCTTGACTAGTTCAAGGGAAAATTCAGTAAAAGGTCCAAAATTAAGTTCCATAATCATAGCAAAGGATTTGGACCTTTCCTGAATGGATTGAACACATTCTGGGGACAACATGAGGTGTTTTCCTTGTTCTGGCGCCCTGACCTCTCCACCTTCTACTTGGCTAGACTGTGTAGTGACAAGAGTTTCCTGATGGATGCTAAATGATTGTGCCGCTTGCTTTTCATGTTCTACATGAGGTCATTGGCCTCTACCTCCTCTCAGGTGTTTAGTTGCACCTTGAGAAGGTCCTCCATGTTATCCTCTTTTAGGGGCCATCTGTAATCACACAAGGATTGATTGTTAGTAAGGTTATTTAAATAAATTCAGTTATCTTATACATTATTCATTACCTTTAATAAATGTTTAATTCTTTACTTAGTGTGATTCTAGAGTTAAAATTTTTTCAAGGAAGTTGCCCTAAAATTTTAATGTTGGACCTAATCTCTTTAGGTGACACAAATAATAACTTAGATGACTTGGGTGAAGGGAGAAATTTAGTTTGGCATGAATTTCTAATAGTACTTACCCTATGATATCCTTCGGGTGATAGAGAATTTCAAAAAAATTATGCATAAGTTCTACAATACCCCTCTCCCACGACTAAGTTGAATACTCTGAGTTTAATTAGGTTCAATTAGAAAAGAAATCAGAGTGTCAAAGAGTGAACTATTGGCAGCTGAATTTAGACTCGCAAAGCTCTAAAAATCATGGAGGAAAATTTGAACAACTCCCCTCATGTCAACTATTGAAAATGACGTGTGTAGTGCACAAGGGTCCCCTATATATACTTTTTATGGACACAATATCATGTACACGATAGCGTGTACCTGATATTACGTCCCAACCAAGATAGGGTACTTAGTAGAATTGATGATTGTTCATGTTTTTAGGGCCAAAATTGAAGGATTTGAGGTAGATTCGAAAGGTCTAGGGTAATGGCAAGTGGGAATTGAGGCACTGAAAGTGTACTGAAGTGGAGTCATACAATGAAGTTCTTTGAAAAGGATGAGGAAAAAGGACATGTAATGGTTCTAAGGAATGTTCAATTAAAATGATGACAAAGGAAAGAATAGATTTGACAATGGAGTACTTGGAGGGTATAAAATGATGTGGTGGTGTGCATCAAGTACAAATTACAAAAGTCATGCAAGTGGGTCCTCCCCAAAGTAGGTTCTAACCTATAATGCCCTTGCATAACCACACCTTAAAATGTTCTTAGGCACTAGAAGGGTTAAATGCAACTTACACCTATGCAACAAAATGCACACATGTTAAGTACCACTACTATGAGGTATGAATTCTATGCCACACAAGACACAAGTTAGAAGTACCTAGACCATGAGATGAGACAAGTTATAGAAGAGATTGCAAAGATTGTGACGTGAGGTAACTTACCCTAGGCATAATGAATCCTATGTGTTGTGCATAATTAAAGTACCATTAGCCTTTTGATCCAAGATCAAAACCAAGTCCGTACCTTTAATCAGTGACATCACATTATTTCATCCCAATGATAGAAAATCATAAGAGCATCATGACAGTAAGGTGTACGATCACTTGGTGTTTTGTGCAAGGGAGGAGTGATTTGAATTTTTTTTTTGGCATATTTTTCTTGCGTTTTTCTTTTCTTCTTTACTTCTTCTCTTTTTCTTCTTTTGGACACTTTTGCACTTGGTCTTTCCCAAAGGTGATTCGGAGAAGCTGCCAACCTTTAGGCATGGATGCATGTCTTTCTAGTGGGATCCCCTAGAATAGCATTGAGTTCCTTTATTGAGTGCCTTTATTACAACTTTTATTCCCATTGTTCGTTAGATCTAACAAGGATCTTAGTAGAACTGAGCTGCATGATAGCACATATATATGTCACCAAAAAGAATTCACAAGTCCCCTTGATATCACACCCTTGTCATTACCTCTTAGTCTGTCACTCTTTGCTCTAGGTATAATGAGCACAAAGTTACTTTAATTTTTGATGATAACAAGAATATCATCATACCTAGAGCAAGAACCTCTTATTAATAGAATGGATGGGTGGATGTTGTGGGCTCACTATCCAAATAGTTAGTCACTTGTGACTCGATAACATAGAAAAATGTCTCAACCGACTGGTTACATGAGTATTTTATTCACAGATGAGATTACCCACAAAAAGAAAAAATAATAAATTGGAAAACGAGAAATTAGAAAACAAAAAATTGTAAAACCAAAGAAAAGGAAAAGCATTTACTAATTCTGCTTGTTAGAATGGGGGGTATCCCCCATGACTAAACCTTTGATCATGGTGAGAATTAATAAATGGAATGTTAGGATTCATGCATGTACCACTAGGTGTCTTTTGGTGTAGTGGCAAGAACGTACCCTAATTGGGGTTCACACACTTGATTAAAGTAGGCATAGTGGGGTAGATTATAAGATGCGGTCATGTGATAAGAAGTTGACCCACTATGGAACCTATGACCATAAGACAGTATGCAATGATTGATATGTCTCCTCACATTGTTATATTCATTGGGCCACATGGTTGTTGGAGTATTAATTGGTGGCCTAGATAAGGTAACAGGAGGTGTTAAGTTTGAAGAGGAAGATGCATCACTATGTTGGGCTTATGCTGAGTTGGAGGATGTAGTGGTTTCAAAATCATGCTATCTCTTTCTACAGCCATGCTTAAAGAAAGGACTCTTTTGATGTTGTGGAGGACTCCCACTGCTATTGATAGTAGCAGCACAAGTAATGTTCATTGGTTGGTACTATGATGAAAAACCTTCCAATACAATTGGTGGTGATGTAGAAGGTGGTGAAGGATGAGAATATTGAGAGTAAGGAGGAGTGTAAGGAACATCAAGTGGTGATCTCGTAGGAGAGGACATGGGTTGATGATACCCTGGAGAGTGATAATGATGAGGTGAAGTAGAGGATGTTGATCTAGTTGGAGAAATAGGGTGTTGAACATAATAAGCACTTGGTTTCGAGTGATACAAAGGGTGTGGCCAGTTTGGTGATGGCCTCCCCCACGATTGGGGGTTTTTCCACTGTGGTTGAGCATAGTACTAAGGTTGGTAATAATTTGCCCACAGATAGTACGATGAGTTGTGGAATTTCCCATAAAGTTGTGGGATAGGGATGCGTCCAAGCATGTACTTCTGTATGAAATTTGGATGTAACATTCTTTCCCAATGCTTATGTAGATGTGACAAGATTGGGAATTGGCCTTTTGGACAATCATATAGGCAAACATTGCATGGATATTTATGATTTGTAGTTGAGCCCCTATCCTCATTTTCTTCAACCCTTCTTTCCGATTGTCAAATGGTCTTCTGTCCTATTTCTAGGTTTAGTATCCTTTGTTTGTTTTGGTCATTAAAGTTATCTTACGTGGATCTCCCTTTAATAATGTTTTCATATTCTCCACATTTTTCATGTACCCACTCTGTCATCTTATTGATCTTTGCCTTAATTTCATCTATTGATTTTAGTATTAGCAAAGGTAGGGACGGTTTCATCTCCTTGAGGTGAGTTGATTTCTCCTCTTCATAATTATGGACCTCTATTATTTCAAGAGTTTGTTCTTGTTAAGATTTTTTAACATTCTCCCATTTGGCTATTTCTCCTTCTTCTTTTTCTACCCACTTAATAAGCTCTTGGAATTGATGGGTTCATAGTTCATATAGTTGACTTGGGGCATACATCCCTAGGGTCTCCCTGGTTTCATTATGGAGCCCATCCATGATGTGATACATTAGCCATTCCTTGGAGAACCCATGGCCTAGGCATTTATTTAACAAAGAGTAAATATCTTTCTAAGGCCATGTCTAAGGGTTCATGTTGCCCTTGTTTCCACTTTTGGATTTGTCTCCTCAAGGCTAACACTCTTGCATAGGTTTGATATCTTTTGTTGAAGAGTTTTACCATTGTAGGCCAATGGTGAATTGAATTCAGTCTTAAAGACCTGTACCACACTTTAGCTTGGCCAACAAGTGTCATAGGGAAGAGCTTAAGCCTTTTCCACCCATTCTCAATGTTTTTCCATACACAAGCATCATATAAGGCTTGTAAATGATGTTACGGATATGAATCATAGCCTCCTAAGAACTTAGGAAAGTTGTTTAAATCAAGCCTAGGTAGATGGCTTTCCTTGCAATGCCTGTGGGATATCTAAATGACCTCTATTATATGCATTAGGCTCTTAGTGGCCAGTAGGGGTTCATCATCACTAAATAGGTTGTGAGTTCGTGAGTTAGGACAATGTTTTCTATGTTCATGTTGGTGTTCCTGATTTTTCCCATGGGTTCAATTTTGATTTCTATGCTGACCCCTTAAGGAATAGTCATCTGTGTCACAACTCATCATTGAAAGAGTAGAGGAAGAGAGGGAACTGGAAGTCTCTTCATGACTTTTGTAAGTCTCCCAATCATTACCTGATGTACTCTTGCTACCCATTGAGAAGGTCCCAAGTCTTATAGGCCCCCTCATTCTAGGGGTTGTCCCATCTTCACTAGAGGTTTCTGATTTGGATGATAAAAATCCATGAGTATCGTGGGGTGTCTATGAACATATGAAACTCTTGCATAAGATTGAGTGCTCCAAACTTCTTCTTCATCATAAATTTCGTTGGTTCTCCAATGAATTACCTCACTACATGTTTTTTTATCGTTGTCTTGTGAAAGAGACATTGTCATGAATTGTGTGTCACTTAATTAAATTTAATTTCTTTGTCTGAAAGATATATCATTAATACCCTTTTACATCTATCTTATGTAATATAACTAATCTAGATAACTAACACCATCCTTGATAATAGCGCCAATGATGAGTAGCAAGGTACCCCTACATTCAACCATACGAATACGAGCGTGTATGCACGATCCGGTCGAACTCTACGTATGGACTAGTTGTGGCACCTAGATGGTTATATGTTGATTAGAGTTGACTGTCTTCCCACTTGGACTAGTATTTGCTTTGTCACATATGGTTTAGTCCAGAGTGAGGTGTATGATGTGATCCCTACTACTATGCTACTCCAAAGGACAATGAGAGATAACTTAATTAAGCCAATGGGCAATAGGAAATAAGATCTAAGATAGCCTAAGTGCGATGAGCATCTATCCCTAATCATCTGTACACATCTTGGACTTCATGTACTACTTCTAGGATTACCAAGTGCACATCACTCAAAGCACTACTTGATATGCTACTAGGTTACCATGTAGTTACACTTAAATTTTTGTGATTAAGGCGTACTCATTCCATGTTAACAACAAGAATAGTAAATGATGATAAAATACATATTAACTAAGAAAACAGCAATAAATAATCAAAAATTAAAATAATTAAAAGCTAAGCGAATTCTGCAATGATGGAGTAATCTCGATCTTTATTGTCGATCTTGTGCATGTCCAAGTACCTCACACTCGAACAAAGGTTTCATACAATTACAAGCATCACACTGCAGGCATGCACTTGGAAAGAACACTAAAACTGACTATAAGAACTAAAAACTAAAAACTAACTAAAGACACCCCCAAAAAAAACTTCTTTTACCATGTGCCTCAATGCTGTATTTATAGGATAACATAGGAACAACAATATTGGATATTCAACATCATTTCCAAGCTTGCGATATCATGTACCCAATATCGCATACTCAATATTTTTTACCTGATATTGAGGCCTGAAAAATAGTGACTCATCACCTGGTCATATCATGAGCTAATAGAGATTGATCATAAGATATGCCAACATAGAATCTACATAGACTCCTCCATTAAACCAAAGAGGTAGCTGAAAAGATCCTTAAACCTGAAACTCAAGCAAATCGTCAAAGAGAATATTAAACAACTCCTCAAGGCTAGGTTCATTTACCAAAATGTGGATAATGAGTGTGTTAGCCACTTGTTATTATACCCAAGAAATAAGAAACATGGAGAGCCTGTATAACCTTATAGCTATTGAATATGACAACTTACAAAAATCATTTTCCATTGTCATTTGTAGACCAAGTGCTAAACACCATTATGAGGCATTGTTACTACAACTTTCTAGATGGTTATAGTGGCTATAATCAAATCCAAATTGCACCAAAGAACCAGGCAAGACAACATTCACAAGTCCCTAGGGAGCTTTTGCATACAAAAAGATGCCATTTGGCCTATTTAATGTGCCTACCACATTTCAATGATTGGTCCTCAACATCTTCCAACAATAAATTGATAGTAGGATAGAAGTCTTCATGGATGCCTTCTCCACCTACAGGGCTACCTTTGAGCAAGCCTTAGACCACCTTGAGCAAGTGCTTCAAAGGTGTGTGGAGATAAACTTGAGGCTTAATTGGCAAAAGAGCCACCTAATGGTCCAAGAGGGCATTGTCTTGGGAGATTTCATTTCAAACAAAGGGATGGAGGTAGAGCCAGAAAAAGTAAGGATCATCCAAGAAATAACCAGACAAGCAAAGACAATAAAAGATATGGGATCATTCCTAGGCCACATTGGTTATTATAGGTGCTTCATTAAAAACTTCTCAAAGATTGCCATGTCATTGATGGAGCTTACCAAGAAAGATGCATCATTCATTTGTACCAAGGAATGTGAGCATGCATTCCAACAACTTAAATAGAAACTTGTGCAAACTCCAATTCTACAAGCACCACACTAGTCCCGACCATTTTACATCATGAAAGATGCATGAAATTATGTCTTTGGAGTCATGCTTACACAGTTGGACAATCAGAAACATCTGTACTACATCCATTGTGCAATGTGCAACATTGTGGGTGCACAACTAAACTACATCACCACTGAAAAGGAGCTCATGATAGTAGTGTATGCATTGGACAAATTTAGGCACTATGTGCTTAGGTACAAAGTTTTTATGCACATCGATCATATTGCCATCTAGTTCCTAATGAACAAGCCAATGGTGAGTCCCCATGTCATATGGTGGCTAGTGATCCTCTAAGAGTTTGACTTAACAATGGTTGATTGAAAGGGGATCAAGAATTTAGTGGCTAATCACTTGTCTCAATTACGATGGGATAGCAAAGAGGATGAGGGTTCACTATCTAATTAATTTCCTAATGAACTTCTCTTTACTAATGCTATTACTTCTTAAGATCCTAAGGAAACAAACCAATATGATAACATCCTCTCCTATCTACTCACACACGAAATGCCACATGAGTATGACTACAAGAAGAAATAGTGGTTTCTTCATCAAGTTAAACACTTTATGGAAATTAGTGGTAACATTTACAAGATTTGCATAGATGGACTAGTCCAATGATGTGTCCTTGATATAGATCAATTTTAAGTCCTCCAAGATGTATACGAAGGTCCTTGTGGGGGCCACTATGCTAGAAGGAGGACAACCATTAAGATCCTAATGGCAAGGTATTATTGGCCCATACTCTTTAGGGATGTCCATCATTTCTTCTATTCCTGTGAAAGATGCCAACATGATGAAGGGATGACTATATGCATGGAAGGATCTCAACAGTGGATCCAACCATTGGAGCCTTTTGATCTTTGGAGGATTAACTTCATGGGATCCATCAATTCCATGTCAAATGAAAAGGCATATATCATCATGGTTGTTGATTATTGCACCAAATGAGTTGAAGCCACTACCATCACTAACTATTCATCCTCTACAATGGCATGGTTTGTACAACAAAATGTTGTAAATAGGTTTGGTGTGCCACCGGTGCTAATTTCAAATAATGGAACTCATTTCACTGGTGCTACTTTTCAAAAACTCATGCAATTCTTGGGGCTTGAACATTGATTAACAACTCCATACCAACCCCAAGCTAACCAAAAGGGAAATTACCAAAACACTAATACAAACAGTTAGTGGAAGGATTGGAAAAGTAAACTCAATGATTCTCTTTGGGTTATTCAATGTGGAAACTTCCTATTAGATATTTTCCCTATGAGTTGGTGTATGGGGAACTTCCAAGTCTTTCCATCCAAGTTAAGCTTCATACGCTTTCGATGGCCTATGACCTTGACTTGGACCTAAGTCTAGCCCAAGGAGAAAGATTGATGAATCTCAACATAGTAGAAGAGGATAAATTAGTGGCCCTCTCATTAAATGAAATGCACAAGGCACATAGTAAGCAACACCATGACCTTAGAATAAGTAAATTAAGTTTCAACTAGGAGATAGGGTGTTCTACTGGAACCCCATGCATATACCTTAACGTACCAAGTTTTAAATGTAATGATAGGGACCTTACATTATATATGACACTTTTTCATCTGGGGCCATGATGATATACCATCTTGATTGCCCAAATAAGAGGTTGTTAGTCAACATCCAATAACTTAAACCTTTCCTAGAGACAAGAATTACTAATGGGAATAGTGCCTCAACTGATGGCCAAGCATGCTCAATCTTTTAGATCTCTCCCTTCCAACTCAGTCATGAGGGAGATGGCCATCCATGCTAACATCCTACAAGAGGTTCCTTAGCTTTTCCAACTTTTTTTTACACCATTTTTCATACGTTCTCCCATGTTCTTAAATATTTTACAATTTCTTTTATATCTTACTTTATTTGATTTCTTACATATCTTTTTCTTCTTTATTTCCATAGAGACTTTGGTTCCCAAACCAACTGATAATTAATGATGATTAATTGAATTCTATTATTTAAATTTGATTTCTTAGTAACTAAATTTCATCATTGAATTTTGACATTGATTAATGGGACATTGGTTTTCTCATAGTACCAGGTAGTAAGCTCATGACATCCACCCATTCCACTAACACTCTATGGTGTTTTCTTTGTTTTGGAACCATAATTTCCTTTCTAATAACCACTTTAAAAGAACTTGTGACCTTGGTTCTCCCCAGACTTAGAACAAATCAAGTGGAATTGACATGGGTGTGACTTTAAGGGGATTTATCACCTTTTGTACCTACTCACCATCTAGAATTTTATGGGTATTTTCATTGATTCCTCAACATTCCTAACATTTACCAATAATAGTAAGAAATTTCTTTGCATAGTGTGCTTCCCATGAAACTTGAATAATAATAATAATATAATTAAAAAATCATGAAAATTCAAAGCACACCCCTTAGAAAAAATAATGGGCTACGAGCACTGGTTATGGGGCTGGAAAAACATATTACCCATGCTTGAAGGCACTCCTCTAACTAAGGCCCTCTTTACTTCCTACTTCTCTTTTCTCCTCTCTTGGGAATGGTTGGTACTCTTTGTGGGTCTCCATGAGCTCTAGGGGTCAAATAGTCTCAAAGTGCCAATGCAAACTCACTTGATGTGGATGGTCTTGATTTCACCTAAGGATGGAATGATATTAGGCCATCTCAATCATGAACTCCACATAGGACTTCATGTGATTAGAATGAGGAAATTCATTCCATTCTCTCTCTCATCATCAATTCTGTCCATCTATTACCTCACTACCATTTATTATTATTATTCCAAGTGTCCATGTTGATATGTCTCAAATCTTTGATAAGTTTCTTGTGTGAATTGACTTTTAAAAATCCATGCTCATTAATCATCCTTGGGGCCTACAAACTCCTTGTTATGAGGACGTGCAAGGGCATTAGGGGCATGAGCTTGTTATGGGGAGAACCCACTTACATACTCTTTGGTTTGGAAGGCTAAATCTCCAATCCCTTAGTCCATGTGCCCTCAAATCCATTATTTTTCATCACAAAACATCTAGTTTTTTCACTCCTTGGCAATAAAACTCCATTCAAATTTCTTTTTCCCAATAGATTCATAGCACTCTTCATGATTTGTCATTATTCTAGGCTTTTCTGGCTTCCTTTAGACTCCAATTTCATTATCAACCTCTTTCCCCATACTTAGCTTTTTCATGTTGAAAATTTGTTCTATGGTTGCATCGATGCATTCCCATAGATGCAACTTGATGCATCGATGCATCCCCATTGATGTATTAGAAAAATAGTATAAATATGTTATGGGTATTAGAAAACTTTTCAAATTTTCTTCATAATGCTAGGGGAGTTTTGTAGTTTTTAGGGCCCAAAGCCTTCCTGAAGTTATCACTTTCGCACCACTTGTCCAAATCACTTCATTCTTTGACCCTCAAGTTATTGGAGGTGAGCTTTACATCGTTAGGGCCACAAACCCATGGTTTATGATGGAAAATTTTTCAAAATTTTTTCTACTCCCTAAGGGTTAACTAATAAAATATTATTAAAATTACCGAGATAGCTATACCTCATCAACAAACTCAGATAGCTAAATGAATAAAATAATTATAAAATAATCAATATGTCATGATCATAATTAATGTAAGTGTAACTTACCCAAAATAAGAAAGGTATAAGAGTAATACAAGTTACACATAAAACACTAATCTATGGTTATTTTTGTGATCATAGATGGTAGTGAAGAGACCATAGGGGAAAAAACCATTCCAACCAAGAGAGAAGCAATCGAGAGGAGGAAGGGGCTAGCAATGCTAAAACAAATGCAATAGGACCTCTTCGGTAGGAGCCCAAAGTGAAATCTATCGATCAAATTCCTATAGTTGAAATAGGTTAGTCCAAGAAAGATGAGATGCCAAGGCCTAGGCTAAATTTGGAGGTCACATTGACCAAGGCCTACCTTAAATGAGTCAGTTCCAAGGAGATCCAAAGTTCAATTCTTCAAGAACTTAACTTTGGCTCCTTCTTGGACTTAGCACTAGAGGAGGTCAAGACTCAACTATAGGGGTCTCCCTTGTGGCCTATCCTCACTTCTAGTAGGATTGGTACGTGATGGAAACATATCTTTTCTAGAACAAATTACAAGTAGACACCACATTTAAAATTAAAGACATCAGTGTCTCCTATTCGGTTGAGGCAATCACAAAGGCCCTTGGATTTCCTAACACCAAGCAACCTTGGTAGAGATTCCAATGCAAGAAAATCCATAAGCTAAAAAGAAGTGTGTCCAATGGTGCTATGGGATGGACCATAAAGAGTACAGTGCACTCACCAAGGTGGAGAGATATTATTTCAAGATCATAGCCTACCACCTAAATCCAATGGTGAGGCTAAGTAAATTTATTGCCTTCTTCATTAGTGTGTGCACCACTCTAAGCGGTAAATTCCCTATCAACCTCTTGTAGCTCATCTTCCTAGAAATAGAGAAGTGTTTTAAAGAAAATGAGTGAGGGAGGAAAACACTCATTTTTCCATGCCTCATTGGAAAATTATGCAAAATGGGATGCATAGTCTGATATGCGAATGACACTTTCTATCATGCTCTTACTACTTCCTAGCAAGAGATGATGAAGGACAAAGAAACTAGTAGGCTTCTTAAAGAGGAATGACCATCACCACCACTGACTAGAGAGACAACATCAAAGGCTTGTGCAGCTATTGGATGCATGGGAAAGCTACATGAGCAACTATTACAATAACAACAAAGAGAGCAAAGTAGTGGGGAACCATTAGTCTATTGACCAAGATTGAGCCATCTCGACAAACTAACCTAAACCATAAGCTAGCTGGAGAAGACTATGCTATTATTTTCAATCCAAAGAATGCAAGGGCCTATTAGATCAAATCCAAGCACCTAAGAGGTAACAATGTCCATCCCTAGATGATAAAAATTTCTAGATATCTCTAGGAATGTTGTCACTTTCTTAGTGCACCTAAAGGAGGGCGAAGGGGCTACAGTTTTGATGATGCAAATCTATGAGCAGGAAACAATGGAAGAGACGATGGCTGATAGAGTGGTAGAAGCACTTAACACTCTTATAGCAACTATGAGAGATATTGCTACACTCAAGGATGTGTAGGATTCTACAAGAGTAAGAAGTAAGAGGCTTAGTGTAGCCCAACATGACAAGGTGTTGGACTAACTACTAAGATCTAGACAACTACTTCCAGAGATCTTTGATCTCTCGGAAGACATCACTACAACTTAGTCAAAGTTATTAGAGACTAAGGTCAAGCTCATTATATCAAATTCCCAACTCGAGATAGCCACTACTGAGAATCGTCAATTGGCTGCCAAGGTTGCAGAACTGAGAGTTTGATTAGTTGATCCCATCATTGTCAACCAAGTTATCACATAGGATGAAGCTTTCTTACAACTTCAAAATTGACTTAAAGAGGCTGAGAATGCCAAAGAGATGGTGGTCTTCAATGTATCCTTATCAAAAGCTCTTGCTACCAACATTGATAAGGACTTGGCACATGTCCACAAGAAGAACTTGGTCTTGACAAAAGACATTCATCACCTGTGCAATGTCGAGAAGCAAAAAGATCAAATGGTTGAATTTATGAGATAGCAACAAGAGCAACTTGCAAAGGTAAACATGGACCTGAGGAGGTTGGCAACAAAAACTTTGAAGCTATTAATGGAGGAAGTCCAGGCACTTCGCTAGAAAATGGCCAATGAGATAACCACCGAGAAAAATGAGATCCTGATGTTTGAGTGACTCAAAAATCATTACATGTTCTAGGTATGGCTCCTCAAGGAGATGAATGAGAAGGAAATCAAATTGGCTGGTAAAGATGAATGAGGCCCTCTAGAAACTCCAACAAAGAGGCAATGTATGATAGCCAATCTTTGACGAATTAAATGCCTACAACAAAGCAAAAATCCACCTGAAGGAGTTGCAAATAGAAGAAATGATAGAATACATGAAAATCACCAACCTCTGTTATGCAAACTTGGTGATGCTGATAGTAGGTAGGCCAAGATCTGAGTTGGAGAAGTAGGTGGCCAGCTCATATGCCCTCTACGATGTCAAGTTCAAGCATCATAAGGACACCAAAAATAAGCTAAAAATAGCTAATGCTGAGCTTAAAGCTCTCAGGAGTTGATTCACATATTAATCATTGATTATTGGGAACATAACCAATGGATGAATGACTACCATAAACTGTAGAACCTAGTAAAGATGTTCGATGTTAAACGTAAACAATTTGTAGCATGGTTTGTCAACATTAAGAAGTTGTTCCCAGTAATACCCTATCCATGGGATGTCCCCATATTAGCCCATATTGATGAAGTCGCATGGATTGTGTAAGACCTATGGAGTAAGGAGATGAATATGAAAACATTACTAGATGCTTTTTCTCTTCCACTAGAAGTAGGAACATGAGAGTCAACCCTAAGGACTATCAAACTTAGAAAAAGTAGAAACCAATACTTGTAGTTTGCTTGAAGGTAGGAATCATAGCCTTCTTCTTATTATATTATATTTCATTAGGTTCTATTTTTATGAGAACTCTAATCACAGGTGTGACCCTCCCTCCCAATCTACCAATGGTAGTGGAGCGTCATATCAAAGCAGCTATTGTAGTAAGACAACCACAGCCACAACCTTAGCCACCACCGCCATAGGTGCCATAGCGAAGAGAAGGTTCCTCAACATCTCAAAAGCCTCCACCTCCTAGAACTGTTTGATCTTCTCTTCATCTTCAATAATTAGAGGATCCTGGCTATTCATTTTTGTAAGGGTGTCCAATTTTGTTATCCAAGAAATCCATTTTTGTAATTTTTGTAATTCCATACAATCTAGCACTTATATTCTATTAGTCAATAATCCCATACCTTTCCAATTTTTTATGAAGCTCAATCCTACTTTTTTTAACTTGAGAACAAGTTTTCACTCAATCATGGGAATATGATGAATCATTTGACTGGTTATGTCAACAAGCATGCATCGATGCAACCCCATCGATGCATGGTTTGATGCATCGACATAATGTCTAGTATTTCCTATAAAAATGTGCACACCTAATGCATTTTGGCAACATTATCCCAGTAGCTTAGGTAAACTCTTGTAGATTTTCTAGTCTAGAGTTAAAATAATTTTTCAATGCTCGTAGTAGGACTTCAAGGATTATATGAATCCCTATTCAAGCATCATTGTACTTGGACACTCTAATGTGATGGCAATAAAGAAGAAATTTCTTGGAATTCCTTGTAGCACTTAGAATATATTAATGTTTACTTCTATGCACTTTATTATTAATGCATTTTACATTCATGTCCTTAGTTAATTAATACATTTAAGGATAACACATAAGTACGACCATCTCAAGCATACTATTAATGCTTGGTAATCCTTGTGGTGTTATGACTTGGTTTCATCTAGTAGCATTTATCGCTTGTTAACCTAGTAGTATTTATAATGAGTTCAGGATGTGTACGGAAGGTGGGCTAGTTATATTAAAGGCATTAGATAGTTAATTAGTTAATTTACATTTTATTACCTTTGTTTCATGCTTAAATTAAATAAATAAAATATAAAATATAAATTGACATCATGTTCCTTGGCTTACACTTGATCATACACTTGAGCTTACACAGGTGAAGCCAAGAAGACAACAATCACATCTCTAAGTCATTATCTTTGCCCATCGGTACATTTAGGGGCTAAGTCCATAAAATTCAACTAGATCACTAGTGCAATGCTTGTGATTCATATGGTTGGGTGTAGGGACTACTTGTCACTCATCACCTACAAACATTGTATTAGAAAGCAATTTTTTTCTGCTTAAGAAAAAAGATGTTGAGGAAAAGAAAAAAACAATTTGAACTCAAACAAATGAAGAATCAAGTTAATGAATATGATAAGAATAATCAAATAGCAATAAAGAAACCATAGAAGTTGGAAGTTTCTCTAAATACTTTAGAGGAATATAGCAATGTGTTAAGTGTAACTTAAACTAGAAATATCTTGCTTAACAAGAAATGAGCTAACCACTTGAGCCACTTATCACTAGTACCAAAATATTTTAGACAAATCAATGTTGTACAAAATCTACCATTATCTTAGTCAAAAGGTAAAAAATTAAAAAAAAAAAAGCCTTTAGTTAGATTAAAAGTAAGAGGTAACTTAATATTTCTTTGTTCATAATTCTTTTAGCCATGGTTTAAAATCTATTGCAATAATGCATAAAGGTGTGTGAAAGTATTATCTATTTCATCTTTTTTCTTTTTTCTTTTTGGTAAAAGGGATGAACAAATCCCCACAATCATTAATATTATTATTAATCTTAGCATTAACGAATGAAGGAGGAATCCACTGTGTTCCTCTTCATTCTGCTACCTACAAAATTGAGGTAAAGGTAGGATGATGAATATCATAGAGGATTTACCATGTAGGGTACTAGTTATTACGATTGAATTACATACTGATGAAAATAAAAGAAGTTCCAATGGTTCCTTGGTCCCTTTATAGGCACAAGAAAAACTAATTCAAAACATTATCATTAAAGTTATTATTAATCTTATTATTAATTAATGAGAAGAAATTTCTCATTTTCCTTTTCTTTCTACAAGTAACAAAGAAGACTCACTAGGATAGTTAGTAGATTTAGATGGGATTGAAGTACAAAATTAAATGATGCTTTGTGGACCTATAGGGCATCCTAGAACTACCTATAGGGTACACCCCATATGGGTTGGTCTATGGAAAGTTGCTAATGCTTCCAATCCAGGTAAAGCTTCACACTCTAGCTACTACTAGTGAACTTGACCTTAATTTGAGTTCAACCCAAAAAGAACATCTAATGAATCTAAATCTCTTAGATGAGAATTGGCTAGTAGCACTCATGGGTAGTAAAGTCCATAAGCATAACTCCAAACTTAGGAACGATTCATGGATAAAGAATGTAACCATACAATTGGGTGAAAAGGTCCTTTATTATAATCCTAGTTAGTTATCCCAAAAAGCTAAATTATAGACACTTTGGGAGGGACCATACATTGTGCATGCCACTTATCCATCTGGTGCCTTACATATTCACCACCCATCTAGTCCACATACGCTTATCCTTTTCAATATCCAACAAGTCAACCCATACTACAAATACTAAAAAAAATCTACCAAACCTACCCACCAGTCTTCAACTTGTTCTATCTTCCGTTTACATGATCTTCATAATCATCATGAGGGTTTCAATTCAAATTCATAAGTACCTTACTAAAATTTTCATTTTCTTTCATTTTTCACATTTATTTACTATTTTCTTATTCTTTAATACTTTTTATTTATTCAGTTTTTGACATTCTTTTACATTCTTCAAGTCTTTAATGTTTTCTATTTTTTTGACATTTTTCAATTCTTACTATCTTTTTCATTTTTTTCATACCTTGTTTTCAAACCCTTTGTAAATAATTTTGATTACTAATAAGGAACATTGAATAAAGGCAAGATGTAGTCCAATAAGGTGAAGAGTTATCTATGTTATTAAGTCATAAGGGACTGATTATTTGAACAGTGAGCCCACATCATCCATCCATCCATTCCATAAATAAGAGGTTCTTACCATGGCTATAATGACATTCTTTTCCATCATACAACTACAAATAAACCTATGCTCATTATGCTTGGACTAAAAAGGGAAGAACCAAGTGGGAATGAAAAGGGTATGACATCAAGGTAATTTATGGATTCTTTTAGATTACTGTTGTGAGTTCTATCATGTTGCTAAGGTTTTATTATACTCCTTAAAATGGGAGTATGAATAAAATAAGTGCTTAGGATTGTAATTCCAAGAGATGAAATGATGCGATGTTACTAGAATGTGATCTGGACTTGGTTTGAATCTTGGACCAAAAGACTAGTGATTACTTTAACCACTAATAAAACACAAGAATTCATTATCCCTATGGTAAGACACCCTATGTCCCAATTTCTGCAATCCCTTCTAATTCCATCTCATCTCATCTCACTATTTGAATAGTCACAACTTGTCATTTTGTAAAACATAGGGTTATTCTCCCAATTTAGTGGTACTAACATGTATGTTTTGCTACATAGGTGTATGTTACATTCAACTCCTCAAGTGCCTAAGGACACTTCTAAGCATGGTTATACAAGGGCATTAAGGGTTGAAGCCTACTTTGGGAAGGATCCACTTTTATAACTATTGTATCTTATACCTGCCAAGCAATTCCACATCATCTTGAACCTTCCAATAGCATGAAACATTAATAAACACTTCCCATATCATCTCCAACTATCCATTCTAATAACTTGAGTCCACCACCCTTCTTATGCATTTTATGAACTTTCGTAGCCCTATATTCCTTCTCTATGAACTTCGAATGACGAATTTTTGACAAAGATATGCATATCCTCATCATCCAAACCCTTTGAGTAACCTTAAAACCTTTCAAATGTCTAAAAGAATCAATTTCTTCAATTAGAACCTTATGAAAAGTGAAATTTCTTAGGCTTCGATATCAGGTCCACACTGATATCAGATCCCAAATGTCAAGTCCCTGATATCAAGTCCCTTAAAAAGTATAAATATGTGGGTACTTAGCTGAAATTTTCACCATTTCTCATTTGTACACAAGGGAGATTTTTCAAATTTTCTTCTCTAATCTAAGCTCTAACCTCCTAGCTTTCCCAAGTCATAACTTAACCGATATCACTCTAATTTTCATGCGTTTCAAACCTATTTAATCACAAAGTACTCATCTTAGTCATGGGGGGTGGGGCGTGCACTAGTGAGGAAAATCTGAGTCAATTTTTCAAAAAAGTCTAACACCTAAAAGGTATTTTAAGGGTAAGAATGAAGTGAAAGTTGAAATTTTTAAGGGATAATCCAACATATTAATGCCAAAACACAAAAATAATGTTTTTAAGGAACCATAAACATCAATATGAGCCATATGTAAGGAAAAAATGAATAATTGTGAGGGATTATAACAAAATTAGCACTCATGGGGTAACTTTTTGCAAAAAATTTCTAACTTTGCAATCCTAGTAACTAAGAACTTGATCTAATGAAAAGTATGAGAAAGGAAGGAAGTTATAAAAATTATAGAATACCTTCTAATGATTCCTAATTCCTTAATGATTGTAGATTCCCCAAAGAGAGGAGCAAGGGAAGGACCCTCACAAGAAGCAAGGAAATGACCAAGGGACCAAGGTAGAGGCTGAACTAGAATACAAGAACTAGAGCACGAGGAGTAGGAAGCCCAATCATTTAACATTCATTAAGAAATTCCCGCCACAAGACAATCAGCCCAAGGAGAGACAAAAGACCCACAAGTCCAAGAACAATACCTCACATTGTCATAAGATTGCCTCCAAGCTATTCAAAAGAGATCCATCCTGACCATAGTCATTGTGGATATGAACTTTGATCCATTCATGGAATTTGTTGCTAAAGTAGTAAAGACACAATGCCAAGTGTCACCGCTATGGACAACATTGTCACAAAATGGAAAATGATACCTTGGAGAGACCTATTCGTTTTGACACAACAAAGAAGAGGGTACTACTGTTAACATTGAAGGAGCCTCATTTTCATTCTCAATTAAGGAAATTATAGAAGCTCTGAATATACCTAATGAATGTGCAAGGGTAGCACATCCATACACTCGATCTGATCCTAAAACTAGAAAACTATGGCTAAAACAGACATTTGTCAAAGAAGATAAGGGCTATAATGAGCTAACTTTGGAAGAAAGAATCTACTTTAAAATTGGCACATATCACCTATTACCAACAAAAATAATTAATTGACTATTCACTTATCCGACTAGAGGAAATACAGTCTTGCTAGACAAAAACAATGCTAACCTCGCACAACTATATTTTATGGAAATATAGAGGAGATTTTAAGAAAGAAATGTAGAGAAAAAAACACTTCCATTCACTTACCTTATCATGAAACTATGCATGTGAGTTAGAATCCTAAGATACACCAAAGGAGGGCCTAAAATGCTTTGCATGCTAAATTTCTCAAACCGACATCACCAAGAAAAGACCATGGTGAGGAGTAGGAACAAGAATAAGAACAAGATCAAAAATAAGATCAACGATAATGAGATACAGTTTGTTGCATCGATTGGGCCCTGTTGATATAGTCTATTGCATCAATGCAATCCCATCAATGCAGGGGTCTATCTCAGCCTATAAATACATGCTCAGCAACTTCATTTATGGCATCAGATTGAGAATAGTAGCTAAACTCTTATAGTTTTTATATTTGGAAGTTAGAATATTTCTCTCAAGTGCTCATAGTAGGAGTCATTAAGTGTATGGATCTTTATATGAGCACTATTATACCTTAACACAACAATGTGTGCAGTAATAAATACAAGCTTCTTAATAAACCTTGTAGCATTCTAGATAGTTTAGATATTACTTCATGCATTCAATGTTTTCAATTATTTATTCAATATTTTCCAGTAATTAAGCTAATGAGGTAATTAAGCGAGATAAGATAGATAGATTAATTACATAAGTACGACCGCTTCAAATGTAACATGTATTTGCTTGGTAATCCCAACAACATTATTGCTTTGTATGCCCAATCATAGCACTTGGTAACCCAACAATGTATATGTGGGTTTAGGACATGTACGAAAAGTGACCGAATGCTTATGTTAGGGCTAGTTAGAGATCAGTTAGTTAGTTAATTTAGATTGGTCATTAAATTACTTTATCTCTCTCTTAAAGCATCAAAGAACATAAAATATAAAAGGATAAAAATCATATGCCTCAATTTCACTTAACCATACCTTTTTACTTCACAAGTGTAATCGAGAAGATAATGAACAACCTTAGGGCAAGATTCATTGCTTAGAAGACTAGTGCACTAGAAACTATAAAGTCCACAAAATTCAACTAGATTGTGCATGAACACTTTGTGATTCATATGGTTGGGTGTAGGGGTATCTGACTGCTCATCATTGGCATCATAGTTGAGGACCTTATTTGTTGAAATGTGTACTATCTAGGATTAGTGAGTATTATTAACATAATTGAATGGACCCAAGGTCAACATCACTCTCAAACGACATCCAATTACAAAAGCACACTAATAGTTTTATTTGTTCTGCAAAATGTCTTCTTCTTCTCACAAGGATGACGATATCAAATCACCAGTCCCATAGGAGTGCAAAGTGGTATATACTCATCCAGATGAGTATGTCCTAAACTTCACCTTCATCCTACACCAGGATGAGTAACTATGATGGCGTGACATAGAGGGCAATATCGTATTGTCCCCTAATCGATTTGTGCCTAGGATGCTCTTTCAAACTCTTAAGAAGTTGGGCATTCTAGATATTCATGAGGAATATGTTGTGAATGGTTATGACACTAAGGACTACCGTCCCACTGAAACACAACACAGGAGAGATCAACACTAGGATAAGCACCACAAGGCTATAAAGGGAAAACATTTCACTAAACCCTTATTCCTACTAAATCAAGATGATAATGAGGATACTCCCTCTGAAGGTTCTCAACATGAATATTATCCATCCCTTGTTGTTGGTAATGAGGGTGTGGCCTTGAACTTGTGATCCACTATTTATAAACCAAATTTAGGAAAAAGTGACAATTAAGGTAGGGATTTGGGTAAATGTCACGATGGCAAGGGATTTAAGGATGGTGGTCATACTGAGCAAAGAGATGGTGGTGAACACTATGATGGTAGTGGTAGTCCACCTTCCTCTTCGTCTAATTCCAAACACTCTTCTTCATCTGCTAGTTCTCATAGAAGCCACTATCAAAATAATTGTGATGTAGGTGCTCGACGAGACAACAATGACCATGAAGGCCACCAAGACTGAAGAGGTGATAGAAACCATCATTGACATAATTGACACAATGATGATGATAAATCTATATTGGCAACTCAAAGCATGCTCAACATTTTAGAGGTAGTAAAGATCCCAACTAGGCATGTGAAAGATAGTAAGATCAAGCACTTAGACAAGAATAATATTTCAATATTTGAGGTGCGATACAACTCTGATCCATAGACACATCTATAATCTTTCAAAGATGCCTATGCCTTACAAAACATAGAAAATGATTGGCAAAAACTCAAGCTTTTCCTCAGGATACTCATTAAGGAAGCTAAAAGCTGGTACTAGTCCTTAGAGATGGAATCTATCCGCAGATGTAGTACCATGTTGGAGCTATTCAATGATAAATATCAAACATACTCTAGAGCATCTAATTTGAGGAGGTAGATCCAAGGCTAGAACAGGGAACACATGAACCCTTGGACACCACCATGGGTAGATGCTACTCCCTCTTACATCAATGCCCTTGTCATGGTTAAGAAAACAACTTCACCACATCATAGATGGGCTTGAAGTAGAATCTAGAAGAACTTTTGGGGTTTATACTCAATAATGATTGTCTAAATTAATAGCTCATCAAACCAAAGGCTTATAGAGCAAGTAGCAAAAGAATAAGGTGAGGTCTAATTTTGTGATGAGGAGGAGTCACAACTTGATGAAGTGGTAAATAGGAAAACCTTGCCTATTCAAAAATCTATTTCTAAAATTTTGGAAAAGGTTGATAAATTATGAGAATCTTTGGATGAGAAGTTCCAAAATACTATGAAGATTGCTGAAGCATCCAAAGAACATAACTGTGATCATAAATGTAAGAGATGAAAATAAGTTGAACATGCCTACCAGAGAGGTAAGGGAAAAGCTGCTGCCATAGAGAAAGTGGTGGAAATTGACTCTGATGATGATCCTGGTTGTGAAATCTATCAATATGAACATCCATAGGGGTGTTTCCCTATGGTGTCACACTTACAAAAATCTGGGGTGTACGCATTGAATCCTTGATTAGCATCTAGACAAGCACCTAGATAATTGTCTTATCCTCAAGGCAATCTAAGGTATTCCACTAAAAATAATAAGCTTATTACCCAAGAAGAGCTCCACCAAAACCATATGAGCAATACTAATAATGGCACCAACCATAATCATGGGAAATGCCATTGCCAAGGTAGCAGTACCCTTACAAGCAACTAAATCCATACGGGTACTATGTTTAGCAACTTGCTTCTCCAAAAAGTTCTGTAAGCCACACCTCATTTCAGCATCACTATTACCCTCTAAAGTACCACCAAACACATTCACCATCCACTTGAGGAGAGAACCCATATTCATATCATCCTCTGCATCCATTTGAATACATCCCTCAACCTCAACCTAGTTACCTCCTACTTCGACTATGCAGGGAGAAATTCCTCCATAGTTGTAGCAACAAAATTCTATGAGGGCTATACATTCATAGCTAGCTTTTCCGCCAAGTGGTTTAGATAATTAATCCAGGAAATGACCTTTCTTTCAACCCAACAGTCTTCCCAAACCCTCACAACCTCATGCAACTAGGCACCCTACATCTTCAAGACCCTCATCCTCTACATCGAATACCTTTGAGTGTCCTTCAAATTCAACACCATCTCGGATCTACATTGTGATGTTAACTCATGCTTTTTTCAATTGGATTAAGGCTAGGAATATTTCCGCAAAAATATTTGACCTAGGAAGACCACTCATTTACCTATAGATTACTAGACATGAGCCATGTAAGGCTCTTCTTAATTCTGGTTCTGGTGTCAATCTCATCATCTCCCATGACATGTACAAAACCTAGAACCTACCAACTCTCAAGAAGAGAAACATTCATTTGGAATTGGCAGACTAGTCAATTACTACCCTTATAGGATTGGTGGAGAACATTGTGACCATAGTTAGTGGGTAGTCTTATCCTATTGATGTTTTGGTGATCAAAGTCAAACATTGCAAAGGTGACTTCCCCATCATTATGGGAAGGGCATGGTTAAGCACGATTGATGCATGAATGGACATAAGGGACCTTTCCTTGGAAATCTCCATGAAAAATGAATTTGGAAGGCTAGATAAGAAGCATATTCCATGCATCGTGTACATCAATAACTAGTGCAATTGCATGCAAAAGATTTGGTCCATCAAAAGTACATACATTAAAGCATGAACTCACTATGCACAAGAAACAAATATTCAAAGGTATCTATACCCAATAGTTACAAAATAGGAGGCCACCCAGTGGCTGAAAACTAACTCAAAAAGTAGCACATTATGCATGGAACCAATTGAGAGCTTAACATGTGCTTATGTTGAAAGCATGGATGAACTTGAGCAAGTTCATCACCGACTCTATGATGATGAAGATGATGATACTTGTTGGGAAGAGTTGGAAATTTTTGATAACTTCAAGCAGGAGCCACTGGAGTTGAAAACTCTACCAACTAGCATGAAGTATGCATTCTTAAATAATGGTAAGCCACTCATAATCAATGCCAAACTTGCTTCTAAACAAAAAGAAAAGATATTAAATGTGGGTAACAAATGGCCAATAGCCTTTGCTTGGTCATATCCTGAGCTGACTGGAACTAATCCAAGGATATGCCAGCATCACATTTACATCAATTAGGCCATGAAGTTAAGAAGTCAACTGCAAAGATGACTAAACCCCAAATTAAAGTAGATTGTCAAGGAGGAAATAGAGCAGCTCCTCAAGGCAGGGTTTATCTATTCCATTGTGAATAGTAATTCAGTTAGCCCACTTGTAATTATGCCAAAGAAAGGTGGCAAGTGACAGACCTGCATTAACTTCAAGCTGTTGAACATGATAACATTTAAAGATCATTTTGCATTGCCATTTGTGAACCAAGTGTTGGACACTATCTTCAGGCATTGCTATTATAGCTTCGTGGATGGTTATAATTGCTATAACCAAATCCAAATTGCACTAGAAGATCAAGCCAAGACAACATTCATGAGTCCCTAAGGAACTTTTGCATATTGTAGGATGCCATTTAGTTTGTGTAATGCCCCTACAACATTTCAATGCTTGTTCCTTAGCATCTTCACCAAAATGGTATAATGGCATCCTCACCTATCTTCTCACTTAGGAGATGCCACAAGATCTTGACTTTAGAAAGAAGTAACAATTTCTTCATCAGGCCAAATACTTCATAGAAATCAACAAACACCTCTACAAGGTATGCATTAATGGCCTAATTTTTTGGTCTGTTCCTAATGAAGATCAACCACACTTTCTCCAGGATGCTCATGAAGGACCTTGTGGGGGCCACTATGCGGGGAGATGCATGACTATAAAAATCCTAATGGTAGGATACGATTGGCCTACAATTTTCAAGGATGCCAACTAGTTTGTTCAATCTTGTGAACAATGTCAACAAGATGGTGGGATGACTACTCGAATGGAAGGTTCTCAATAGTGAATTAAACCACTAAAGCCCTTTGACATATGGGGCATTGACTTCATGGGTCCTACCACATCCATGTCCAATGAAAAGGCGTATATCATTGTAGCAGTTGACTACTACAAAAAATGAGTAGAAGTAGTAGCTATTACTAATTTTACATCATCCGCTAAATTTATACAAAAAAATGTTGTAAATAGGTTTGGGATGCTACATGCACTAATTTCTAACAATGGAAATCATTTCATAGGTGTCACTTTTAGAAAGTTGATGCAACACTTGGGGGTTGAACATAAATTAACAACACCCTATCACCCCAAGCCAATGGTCCAATAAAGGTAACTAACTGGGAGATTATAAAGATCCTAACAAGGACTATAAGTAAATATAAGAAAGATTGGAGAACAAAACTCAATGATACCCTATGGCCCTATCGCTCAATATGGAAAATTCCTATTGGCTATTTTATATATGAGCTAGTGTATGAAAATCTTCCAATGCTCCCAATTTAATTCAAGCTCCGTACACTCTCAATAGCCTGTGATCTGAATCTTGACCTAAGTCTAGCATAGAAAGAAATATTGAGCAACCTCAACATGCTAGATGAAAATTGATTAGTGGCCGTATCTTTGAATGAGATACACAAGTCATTCAACAAGC
This sequence comes from Gnetum montanum, assembly GCA_015680685.1. Lineage (NCBI taxonomy): Eukaryota > Viridiplantae > Streptophyta > Gnetopsida > Gnetales > Gnetaceae > Gnetum > Gnetum montanum. The sequence continues at coordinate 288,776 of MNCI01013322.1, forward strand.
AACATCACGACCTCAAAATATGGAAATTGAAATTTCAATCAAGAGATAAGGTTCTCTAGTAGAACCCCACACACATACCCTAGAAGAAAAAGTTCCAAATGTTGTGGAAAGGACCTTATTTAATTGATCAAACCTTTCCCTCTAGGTCATGTTAATCTACAAGCCTAAAAGCCCAAATAAAAAGTAGTTGGTCAACATCCAATAAGTGAAACCTTTCCTAGAACCAAGATAAACCAGTGCAACTACCACCTCAAGGGATGGAGAACCACACTCCATTTTTTGGATCTCCTCCTTTCAACACAGTCATGGGGGAGATGGCCATCCATGCTAACTGTTGACATGGCTCCTTAGTCTTTCACCTTTTTTTACACATTTTTATTTTACACTTTATTGATTTTTATCTTTTTCTTTGGATTTTTTGTTCTATTGACTTTCTCAAGTTTTTGTTTTACAACATTGTTAGTATGTTTTACCTTTCATAATTAGTTTACACTTTCTTATATATATATATATATATATATTTTCTTTACTTTTTTTGAGTGTGACTTTTCATTATTTCTACTAATAATAGTGCTTTATTACCATAGGACACAGTGCCATTGTTGCTATTTAGTAATGATGATTTGTGCTTAATGTTGTGATTGTCAATGTCTAGTTTTTATTTTTAAATTCTAATGTTTGATGACTATGACATGGTTTATTTTTCATGGAATAGGCAGTTAGTCCATGTCATCTGCCCATCCAATAAACTCTATATTTTTCCTTGTTCTAGGAGTTTGAGGTACCTTCCATTAAATAAACTTTTAATAAATTGGTGACCTTGGTAGTTCCAGAATTGGGAAGGATTCAAAGGTTTGTAGAGGGTGTGACTTCAAGGGGACTCAATACTCTTTATGCTCTTTTGCTTACATGAGGGCTTGGGTGTTTTTCATGAAATTCTTATCATTCCATTCCAACCACTAGTAGGAAGTCAAATAAAGTCTTTGCATGATGTGGTTCCCATACAAAAATTCAAAAAACAATATGATGGGAATTCAAAGCACACCTCTTAGACAAATAAATGGACTACAATCACTAGTTATGGGACTAGAAAGACATGTTACCCATGCCTGAAGGTCCCCTTTAACTAAGGCCCCTTTCTTTCACTTCCTACTTCTTTCTTCTCTTTATGGAATGGTCGTTGTTTTGTGGGAGCACTCTTATGTCTTGAGTGGGTAGATCAATCTTGGAGTGGCAATGCAAAGTCACTGAAAGAGGTTGGTTTTGATCTAGACTAAGGATAGACCTTCTCAGGTCATTTTAACCACATATTCCACAACGTACTCCTTACGACCTCAATTCAGGATTCCATTCCACCTTCTTAGTCATCCATCTATGCAACCAACTCACCTCACTACCAGTTTCTATGTTATATTCAATGTCGTAGACTGATGTGTTGGAATTCTTGGATAGATTCTTTTTGGTTTCTGCTTAAATTTTCATGACCATTAATCAATTTTAGGGCCCACAAACTCCTTGGTTGGGGTTATGCAAGGGTAACAACGGCATGTGCCTACTATGAGGAGGACCCACCTGCATATCTCTTGGTTTGATTAGTTAAGTCCCTTACCTTAGACATTGCTACAATCCTATCTTTTGCATATTCCATTGTGCAAACCACTCTATGTTCATTGAACTCTCATTCTGCACCCTCTTTCTCATTCTTAATTTTCTCAATTTTTGGAACTTCAACACCTTCTTCTCACATTTTCATCATGTTCATGGCTATTTGGGCTTCCATTTGATCCTAATTTTGTTTAAAATCTCTTTCTAATTTTCAAGTTTTAATTGGTCAATGGTGATCAACAGTTGCATCGATGAGGCCCCATCGACACAATAGACTGCATCGACAAGGCCCCATCGATGCAATGCAAAAATAGTATAAATATCACCAAACACTTTTAATTTTTCACATTTGGTCCATAATGCCCAAGGAATTTTTGCAAATTTTAGAGCCCAAAACCTTCCAAATCCTATAACTCTCCCACCATTTATTTGAATCACCTCGTTTCTTGATCCTATAGTTACTAGAGGTAAGCTCTTAGTTGTGGGCATAGCAAACCTTAAGGTTTCGACGATAATTTTTCAAAACTTTTCCTAACTCCCCCAAAGGGTTAAGATATAAAATGCTATTAAATCATTAATTTTTGAGAATTTAACCCTTCCAACAACTTTGGTAAACCAAATACTAAATTAATAATTCAATATTCAATCCATCCAGCCATAATCACACCTTAGCCAAGTGTAACATCCCTATGAGACAAGGTATTCCAGTCATTCTGAGTTACTTAATATTTGCTAATCCATTGTTATGTATGGCTACAAATGGCACCAAGACCGAAGAGACCATAGGAGGAAGGACCATTGCAACCATAGGAGAAACAATCCAAAGGAGGAAGAGGCCAAAAAGAACATGGCCAAAAATAGGCTGAGGCAACCCACACAACAAGACCTCTCAGAGATGAGGCTAAGGTGGAATTTGTCCAACAAATTTTTTAAGAAGAAGCTACATCTAAATACTCACATTGAGGAGAAGTATTAGGCCCTGTACCTAGACTAGAAGTCACACTCACACAAGTCTACCTTGACATAATTAGAAACTATGAAGTTTAATGCTTAGTTTTTCAAGGCCTAAACTTCATGTCATTCCTTGAATAGGCTCCAAAAGATGTCAACTCTCAACTGCAAGCCTCTCCCATGTGGCTAATCATCACTTCTAGTGGGGAGTGGGACATGGGAGAAACGTATCTCTTCTTGAATAATAGGAGAGTAGGGGTCGTTGTGAAAATCAAGGACATCCAAGTGTTCTACTCAGTAGAAGCCACTGCATAAGTCCTTGGGTTGCTTGATGTAAGAACACAATTGGCAAAGCTATCCACATAAGTTGATCCTGGAGCAAATAAGGAGTAGACTAAGTGGTGTTATGGGGTTGATTGCAAGGAGTTTCATGTGCTCACACTAGTAGAGCAAGTCTATTTTAATATGGTGGCCTACCACCTTAATCCAATGATGAGGTCCAATAAGGTGATAGCCTTCTATGCCTGAGCATGCACTGCTCTAAGTAGGAAATTTCCAGCAAACCTTCCATAGGTAATCTATCTAGGGATAGAGAAGTGCTTCAAGGAGAATGAATGTGGAAGAAAAACCTTGTCCTTTCCCTACTTGATCAAAAAATTATGCAAAAGGATAGGGATAGTTTACTATGCAAATGATACACTCAAGCATGCTTCTAATGCTTCATGGGCTAATATGATGAAGGATAAGATGCCTGCCATGATCATAGAAGAGAAGAAATAATGACCGCCTCCACCACCTACTCATGAGCAAATATCGAAGGCCCACATTTCCATTGAGCACATGTGGAAAATCCAAGATCAACTCCTACAACAGCAGAAGCAGTAGGTAGGAACTAATGGTGGAGACCTATCTATGTATAGATTGACCATGAGTCACCTTAGAGAAGTGGCTCATACAATCAGCCAAATGGAGGGAGGTGGATCAATGTTATCTACCTAACAAATGCAATTGCATGTGAGGTCAAATCCAAGTGCCCAATATGTGATAGTGTCTCTCCCTTAGCATCATCTATTTCCAAAAATCTCTGAGAATGCCACTGTCTTTGTGGTGCGCTTGGAGGAGGATGAGGCAACCATAATGGTGGTGCAACATCAGGGGCAAGAGATAGCTATGGAGATCATTTCTAATCGAGTCACTAAGGCATTAAACACACCTGCAAAGCTTAAACTAGATGTTTCTACACTTGGAGATGTGCAAATTTTCATATGGACAATCAACAAGAAATTGAGTGTAGCCCAACATGAAGAACTACTAGACCAATTGGTGGGAACCAGGCAACTGATTCTAGATATCTTTGATTTTCTGGATACCATTACTACAATCCAGTCAAAGCTTATAGAGGCAAAGGGCAAGTGCCTCATCTTACAAGGGTAACTTGAAATAGCTCAAGCACACAATCAATGCTTGGCTACAAAATTTGTTGAATTGCATGCATGAATTATCGACCCTACTCTTATCAACCTTACATTGACATAACACAAAGCTTTTCAAGAGCTTCAAGAACTACTAAAGCAAGTTAAGGGAGAAATGGTAATGGCGATCTTCAATCAATCTATAGCAGAAGCTAAAACTCATTCAATATGGAGGGACTTGATGCAGATGCACTAGGAAAATAAAACTTTGACCACAAATAACCATCTCTTATGGAATGTTAATGTGCAAAAACAACAGCTAGAAGAATTCATCCATCAATAGGAAGAGTAGCTTGTCAGAGAAAATGCCAAATTGAAGAGATTGACAGTAAATAATTGTAATCTCTCCATGGAGGAGGTTCATGACTTACGCTAGAAATCAATCATTAAGTTGCCACCTGGAAAAATGGGGCTCTAAAATTCAAAAAATGTAAAAATCATTACAGAGACCAAGTTGGCCCATAGAAGGAGGTGAATGAAAAGCATATCCAACTGGTGAAGGCAAAGGTTAATGCGGCCCTCCAACAACTCTAGCAAGGTAGAGAAATGTAGCAACCCATCGTCAGTGGGATTGATGCCTACAACAAGACAAAAATCAGCATGAAGGATAGATTGAAGAGATGATGGAGTACATGGAGCTGTCTAATCTCCACCATGAAAATCTAATAATGCTGAATGCCAGATGACCATAGTCTGAGCTTGAGAAGAAAGTGGCTATATTATAGTTATTGTACAAGGTTAAGTTCAAGAATCATAAAGACACCAACCAAAAGCTTGTGGTGGAAAATGCTAAACTTTAGGTTCTCAAGGCAAAATTCATCGACCAAATATTAGGCACTAAGAACCTAGCCAAAAAAAATAACAACTACCAAGCATTGCAAGACACAATTCGAGCATTCAACATTGAGCTCAAACAATTTACAGACTAGTTCATCAACATAAAGGAGCTACTTCCAATATTGCCTTGTCCTTGGGATATTCCAATTCGAGCCCACATCAGTGAAGCTACGTGAACCATGAATGATCGCAAAAGTAAAGAGGAGAAGATAAAAAAAAATTGGATGCTTTCATCCTTTTACCAGAAGTCGTAGCAGTAGTGGGATAGCCACAATGACCTTAGCTACTAATCGTGCTTGGAGTTGGAGAAGGTCCATTGGAGCCTCAAGAGCTTGCACCACCTGGGACCATGTGATCTTCTGTTATATCTTCATGCCATTAGAGGATGTGCTTGTCCAATTTTTGTACCATTCTCAATTTTGTAATGTGGTTGATCCGTGCACTAGGCACTTAGTTTTGTTATGTCTATTTTATCTTGTTTTATTATGTCAAAAGCTAGTCAATAATCCCATACCTTCCCAATTTCATAAAGAACTCGAGGATGAGTTTTCATTCAATCATGGGAGTATTATGAGATATAGTTTGTTACATCAACTAAGCACCATCAACATAGTCTATTGCATCAATGCAACCCTATTGATGCAAGGGTTTATCCCAACCTATAAATACATGCTCACCAGTTTCATTTATGGCATCAAATTGAGAATAGTAGTTGAACTCTTGCATTTTTTACATTTGGAAGTTAGAATATTTCTCCCAAGTGCCCAAAATAAGAGTCATTAAGTGTACGGATCTTTATTTGGGCATTGTTGTACCTAAGCACGATAGTGTGTATAGTAATAAAGATGAGCTTCTTGATAAACTTTGCAACATTCTAGATAGTTTAGATATTTATTCATGCATTCAATGTTTTAAATTATTTATTCAATGTTTTCCAGTAATTAAGCTAATGAGGTAATTAAGTGAGATAAGCTAGATAGATTAATTACATAAGTACAACCACTTCGAACATAACATATATTCACTTGGTAATCCCAGCAGCATTATTGCTTGGTACGCTCAATAGTGTAGTGCTTAGTAACCCAGTAGTGGATACGTGGGTATAGAACATGTATGGAAAGTGTGACCAGATGCTTATGTTAGACCAGTTAGAGATCAGTTAGTTAGTTAATTTAGATTAGTCATTAAATTAATTTATCTCTCTCTCAAAGCACCAAAGAACATAAAATATAAAATGATGAAATCATATGCCTCAATTTCACTTAATCATACCTTTGTACTTCACAAGTGTAATCAGGAAGACAACAAACAACCTTAGGACAAGTTTCACTTCCTAGAAGACTAGTGCAATGAAAATTATAAAGTCCACAAAATTCGACCGGATTGCATGTGAACACTTTGTGATTCATATGGTTGAGCATAGGGGTACCTTGCTACTCATTAAATAACAACAATAATAAGAACAAAAATAACAACAAGTCCCACTATCATCATCGCAAGATTATAAACCATTGATGAGTCATCTATAACACATTACAAAAATAATTAGTTGGGGAATAAGGAAGGAAGCCAATCTTTACAGAGTTATCGACAATGTCGTCCAACCCACAGTTTTAGTAAATCCAACAAGTGGACAAATCTCATTGTAGTTAAGAGAAGAGGCACAATGGTCGCAACAAATCTCTAGGAATGTTGCATCATTCCAGGTGGTGTTATAGACTAGAGAGGAAGCCACAGTAGTGGTGATGCAGCACCAAGATGCAGTGGGAGTAGTAAAGGTGATCACTGATCACATTATGGAATCTTTCAATATACCTATTGTACCACCAGTAGATCTAATTAGAGCCAAAGATGCTTAGATGTTAGCCGAAATCTCAATGGCTCTTATTTTCCATAAAGTTGTGCTTGATAGACTACTATAGACTATGCAAGTAATGAAAACACTATTCAACATCCCAAGTGATGTCACTACAATACAGTCTGAGTTATTTGCTACGAAAGAAAATTGGTTATGGTAGAGACTAGGGTTGAGCATGTGAAAGTAGAAATTCTGAGACTACAAGAAGAGCTCATAGCCTTGAGAGCTAAATAAAGAGATACAACTCAATTTTTTACACTTGACCAAACAGAAAAATTAAGAATAGAGTAGATAAATCACCTAATCAAGTAGAATAAACAACTAGCAACTAAGAAGGAGAAAGTGGTATGGAATGCCTCAATAGCTGAAGCACAAACATACGCACATGTTAAGGCACTTACTATGATACAAAAGAAAAATAAACAACTTGCTGCTGATAACATGAGGCTAACCATTGTAGAGAAGCATAAATACATCCTAGAGAAGAGCATCCACCAGTTAAGGAAATAGCTGATGAGGGTCAACCAAGATATGAGCCACCTTGCAAGAGAAAATACAACCCTCTCTATGGATGAGGTGGCCATTTGTCAAAAATTAGTGCATGGCAAAACAAGGAAAAGAAACATGAAAGGCTTAAGGAATAGTTCTATGATCAGGTGGGCATGTACAGGAAAATAAATGAAAAAGAGATCCAGATGGCAAAGTCTAGAATCAGCTTCATATCATCACAAAATCCTAATTGGCAAGCCATTATGGATAGTTATGCCCTTGTCCATGAAGTAGAAGTGAAAAACAAAGACCTACAAATCAAGGACCTAAAAGAGTACAGGGGGTTAGCTAACATTCATTATGCTAACTTAGCTATGTTAACAACATAGAGGCCTAGAAATGAGCTAGAACAAAAAGTAGCAGCCACATTTGCACTATACAAAAAAGAATTTGTTGATTGTAAAGATGCCTTGTAGAAACTCCAAGTGGAAAACTCTAAACTAGAAGCAATCAAGGTTGGCTACCAAGGGCAAAAAGATATAGTAACAAACCTAGCTAGAATATTATCAGACTACCATGAATTATGAGAGAAGGCCAGAGCATTCGAAGAGGAGAAAAGGTAGTTTGTGGCATGGTATGTCAAAGTAAATTAGATATTTCCATAGTTGCCATGCCCATGGGACATTTTGACTCCATCAAAAATTAGTTCATTAGCATGGATAGTTCATGATCCTACAATCGAAGAAGAAAATCTTTAGGAACTCCTGAATTGGTACAAATTTCAAAAGCATAATGATAAGGGAAAGCAATCGATGAAAGAGCCACCACAATTAGGAACTCCCCAAACTACATCAAGCTTATCCAAATTTTATTTTGGTTAAAATTTTCATGTCATGATTTGTGAAATTTTCATAAACATCACTATGACATTTAAGAGTCATGTATATAGTAGTCCATGTCATGTAAATCTACCTCCTAATTTTGTAAGGAACTCCATCCTCATTTTGTTTTAACTCAAGGACGAGTTTTTAGTCAGTCATGGGGGTATGATAAATCAAATTTTTTATCAGCTACGATATCAAGCATCTAATTATTAGAGCCATAATATTAAATCCTCGATATCAGGGCATAAGCTATGATTTCATATATCCAATATCACAGACACATACGAGCCTATAAATATGACACTTAGGTGCATGGTCCAACAATAGTTTTCATTTTAACTTAGCAAAACTCTATCATTTTGTTTTCTTGATTTTAGGACTTAGCACTTAGCAGTGTATGCCCATAGTGTGATGTTAAGTGATTGAACGGAGTCTTTATTCGAGTAGAATGTACTTGGACACATTTCATGACTGAAAATAAAGATTGAGATTACTCTATATCATTGTATCATCCACTTATCTTCTTTACTATTTTCTTAGAATAATTTTTATTGTTTTCACTTAGCTTACTGATTATTGTTTTCTTAGTTACTGTTTACTTTTTACACAAACTTTACTCTTATTGTTCTTAAACAAAATGGATACAACTAATTCCGAGACTTAAGTATGATCATTTGGTAACCAAGTAGTATTATTGCTTGGTTTGCCCAATAGAAAAATACTTGGTAATCCTAGTAACAATTGCATAAGTCCAAGATGTGTATAGAGAATCAAGGATAGATTTCCATATGCTAAGATAGACTAGATTTGTTTACTATTCACTTAGACTTAGAAACCACTTCATTTACATTATGTGTACTATATGGCCCTACAACATCAACATATCACACACCTCACCATGAGTTAAACCATATGCATAGATTTTACTAGTTCACATGGGAAGACAACGATCATGAACTTAAACAATTTACTAGCATATTTGCATTGCTTTATCCACGGAATTCGACCAGGCTACGCATGAACACTCATATCTCGTATGGTTGGATGTTGGATTACTCCACTGCTCATCAGTCAAGTAGAAGAATCTTGATGTAATGTATTATTTGGATTGTATAAATTTATGCTCATGTTCCTTAGTCTTTTGGGGTGATTTGGGTAAAGAGGTTTCTTGAACATTTGGTTATTGTGCTTAATTATGATGAATTAAAAAAAATCTAGCTATTCATAGTGGCTAATAGCGAAAAAGAACTCATATAGCTAATCTCATTTTGTTGGGACAAGGCTAGGACAATGATGATGATGATGATGATGATGCTTAACTATATTGAATTGGCATTATTTGTGTGATATGATTTTGAGCATAGTGATATTTCCTTTACATATTTAATGTCATGTGGTCCAAAATCATAGTTGCAATATTTATATATGCATGCATATTGGTATTTATATCCATTTTTTTACATTGTCTCATATGCAGTCATGGCCTTCAAATAAGTTGTTACTAGACTCAACAAGAGGAAAAAAGCTAAATGATGATAGTTTTGACATTTAACATCAAAATATCCAATATGTCTTAGATGAATAAAAGGTTTTAAAGTCCCCCTTTCAACTAATGTAGGAACTTGTAGAGGGTTTAGATCTTCAACGTGGTAAAGAGGTTGAGGCATATCAAAGTTGGCTTAAAAAGGATTGTGTTGCTCATATCATGTTGCGAAGTATCATGTAAAATGACATCCTTTATGAATTTGAGCAATACCCAATTGCAAATGTCATGTAGAAAGCCCTTAAAGCAAGATTTGGTGCTACCTTCACCACTAGACTAAGAAGCCTAACTCTCGAGTTTGATAATTACCAAAAGCATTATCATACCATGAAACATTATCTTAGGATGATGTTAAACATAATTCATGAGTTATTGGGAATAGTTTCACAAATGGGCACCATGTACATACTCATAAACTCTTAGAAACACATGCAAGTTAACATGACACAATAAAAATGTGAAAACATTTGAGGACATTACATGTCATTTGAAACTCAAGGAGGATTACTTAATAGCAACTAAGACTTCTAATGTGTATGCTATCAAATCCAACACCCAAAAATTTAATATTGAAGAAAACGTAGCTGTGAAAAGTTGTCTTAATAAGAACCTTCATTGAAGAAGGTTGAGAAGGATAACAAAAAAAGAGCAAAAATGGGAAGTAGGAAAGACAAGTCTAAGATGACTTTTTTTTTAATTACAATAAGCAATGACACTATACTCGTGAATGCACTAAGCCCAATAAGGTATGTCATTACCTTCTTTACAACAATGATTTCTTTGTATCATCTAGTGTTCATGTTGTTGAAGTTCTTACCATGTGAATTATAGACTCAAGAGCAACAAACCACATAGAGTGAGAAATCAAGTCGATTTTATCAAGTATTATCAGATTTCAGTAGGGAGTAAGAAGATATACATCAAAAATACCTCTAACATAGACATGATAGGAATTAGTACATGTAAACTTATCATGTGACAAGGTCACATTCTATATATCCATGATATCCTTTATGCACTAGAAATTTGACTAAATTTGCTCTACATTACTATGACTAATTTTTCATTATAGCTAATCCATTTCAACATTTGTGGAGTGATGACTATTAAGGCAAGGCATGACACCTCCTACTTCACCATATTTATAGATGATTGGATATGTTATAGTTATGTCTTTCTAAAGCCTTGTAAATCTGAGGTAATAGATTACTCTAGATGATACATGAACAAGGTTGAAAATTATTTAGACAAAAAATATTAAAATATTGAAAACCAATTATCGATGTAAATATCTATCAGAAAAATTCAAAGAACTATATGATGAAGCAAGTATTATTAGATAGTTAATAATTCCTGAAACTCCATGATAGAACAATGTTACTGAGAAGAGAAGCTACACCATACTATGCATGATAAGATCAATGTTGGGGCAACTAAAGCTTCCTATCAGTCTTTTAGAGAGATGCATTATTGACTACAACTTGCATCCTTAATTATGTTCTAAGTAAATTAGTACCTTGAACTCTATATGAGTTATGGATTCATAAAAAGCCAAGTTTAGATCATTTGAAACCTTGGAGGTCTACAACCTATGTGTACAACACTTCTCATAGCTATAAGAAATAAGGCCCTAGAGGGAAAAAAGTTTATCTTTATAAGGTACCATAATCACTCAAACAAATATGTGTTTATTGGAGAACCACTAGATGAAAGTGTGACTAAGATAAAATCAAGAGATATATGTTCCTTGAGGAGGATGTTTCTTATCAAAGTGAAATAGATAAAGATTTTACCTTTATGAAGTAGAGGATCCTAATTTTGGTACTACTATCAAGCTAGTAGAAATTAGGGAAGAGATTCTTCAACTTCTTGGAGATAATGGAAGTGACTTACCCACCAATAGACGACCTTCATAAAGGGAAATCTCCCAATAACCCCAACTATGTAAAATCACTCACATAAGTGTTCTTCAACATTATTTTATGGTTGAAGAGGAAGCACGTATGATAGATGTGCATGATGGTGAGCCACATACATATGATGAGACCCTCTCATCACCTGCTAGTAAGGAATGGATGAATGTTATTATGGAAGAGATGGATTGTATGAAGACCAATCATGTTTAGGACTTAGTTAATCTTCTTCTTGGGTATAAGGCCATTGGAAACAAATGGGTCTTGAAGATTATGCATAAGGTAGATGGTTCCATCAAAAAATAAAAGGCACACCTCATAGCAAAGGGTTATATCTTTAGATTATGAAGAAACTTGCTCACTGCTAGTTAGGCTTGTTTTCATTCATCTCATTTTGGTTGTAGTTGCATATCTTGATTTGGAACTTTACCAAATGGACATGAAGAGTACATTTCCCTATGAAGAGTTGGATGAAGAAAGCTATATGATGCAACTCCATGGATTCATAGTGAAAGGTCAAAAGCTTAAGGTTTACAAACTCTAACAATCCATCTATGGATTAAAATAATCATTTAGACAGTGGTACTTTAGATTCCATCAAGCCATCATTGTTGATGGGTTGACAATGATCAAAGAATATCATTGTGTATATGTCAAGAGATCTAATAAAAGTTTTATTATCATTTCCTTATATGTAGATGATATTCTACTAGTTAATAATGATAAAGACATGGTTATTACTAGAGAAAGTTGAGTGTCCTCAAATTTTGAAATCAATAGCATGGATGAATCAAATTTTGTGCTTGGCATAAATATCTTAGAGGATTGTTAAAGAAGATTTCTTGGGTTTTCATAAGAAACTTACCTAAACAAACTTTTGGAGTGATTCAAAATGCAGAACTGTAAATCCATTAGTATGTCCATTACTAAAGCTAAGCATTTTATCCTTAATCAATGCCTAAAAACTCTCACAAACAAAGAGAAAATGAGTTGTGTGCCATATGCTAGAGTAATTATAAGCTTGATGTATGCAATGTTGTATACCCAAACTGACATATGCTTTATGATAGCATTGGTGAGTTATTACTAATTAAATTATAGAGTTTCACATTAGAAATTAGTTACAAGGATTCTCCACTATTTGAAGGGGACTATGGACTATATTCTTTGTCTTGCCATGGTAATTGGGATCCTTCAAATATGCAAGTGTTGCCATGTGATGAATCGCGATATCAAGACCGCGATATCATGTCTACGATATTGGGTCTGCGATATCGGAGCCTACCATGTGATGTCGGATACCCAATATCAGGGCCTATCTCCTCACCTATAAATAAGAGGCGAGTACCCTTGGTTTGGTAATATATTAGTTAGTCCCTTAGCCAACCTCTTGCCATTTCTCCCTTCTAAAGTTAGAATTATTTTTGTGTGCCTACAATAGGAGTCATAAAGCGAACGGATCTTTATTCGAGTATTGTGTACCTGAGTAGACCTTGTGTAGAGCAATAAAGACAAACTTTATGATAAACGTTGTAGCATTCATAATAGATTAATTAGTGTTAATTACTATTATTCAATGCTTTCCTAGTTGATTAATGTTCTCTCTCACCCTACAACTCTCCTAAGTAAATACACTCAGTACGACCACTTCGAGCATGCGTGTAACACTTAGTAGCCCAGTAACGATTAGCATTTCGTAATCCCAATAGCATTGCACTGGTTTAGGATGTGTATGGAAAGTGGGAATGGATACTAGTGTTAGGATTAGTTAGAACCTAGTTAATGAATAGTTAAATTAAGCTAGTCACTTAGTTATCTCTCTCCTCCCTCATTAGCATAGGACATAAAAATATAAAAGCTATAAAAATCATATGTCTCAAGCTTACTTAACCATACAACCATGACATACAAGTAAGTTTTGGAAGACAACGATTAACCAACTCATCCTTGTTCCACTATAGCGCATAAGCACTTAGTCCTTGGAATTTGACCGGATCATGTGTGAAATGCTCGTATTCGTATGGTTGAGCATAGGGGTACCTCACTACTCATCATTGGCGCCATTGTCGGGGACTTTGTTGTTTGTGCACTAAGTAGAACTTAGAAAATCTTTCACATCATTGAAATGAACCCTTAGGGTTGGTTAGAAAAAAAACATATAACAATACATTGTACACTAAACAGACAAGTATGTCTCCTTCTTCGTACAAAAGCACTTCACCACCTAGGTTGGATACAGGAAACAATCGATGACGTAATACACATGACGTTGATCCACCAGTCCCTCAACAGTTTTATGTGGTATATGGTATATATTCATCCCAATGAGTATATACCATACTTCACCTTTATTCTCCATCAATCAATATGAACAATTGCATTGGTGGGACTTAGAAGGTAACATAGTGTTGCCTCCCGACCATTCAGTCCCAAGCATGCTTCTTCGTGCTCTCACACGAATTGGCATTCAACACTTACATGCAGAATACGTTGTGCAAGATCATGACTCAAGAGAATACCATCCCACAAAGGCACAATGTTAAAGGCACTTGCAATATGAGAGATATTATAACTCTTTGAAGGGTAAGTGGTCCTAGGATGTTCCACATGTCTTAAGCGAAAATAAGCATGGTGAACCTGCCTCAGGCAATTGCCCACACAATGATGTTCCTCCCCTTGACTTTGGCCAAGGGGTTGTGTATCATAACCTTCATTCCACTATTCATAACCTAGGTGCTGATAGCAATAGACAAAAAGGGTCCAAAAAAGGAACACAAACACATGATAAAGGGGGACATTCTAATCGCGATCACGATCAAGGCCGTAACTGTTGAATAGAAGATAGCAGACACCTTCATGGCAATGGTTCTCCTTCTTCTTTACCTTCATCATCTCCTTCACCCTCTCCTTCAATATCCAGACGTAATCATAGAGGAAAGGACCATGAGGATAGAGGTAGGAAATGTGGAAGTCATAGATGAAATAGCCAAGAAAGGGAACGAGGGCACTCTAGAGAATCACAACATAGAAGAAGAGAGAGTAGGGAACAACGTAGGCATCATAGACGCCATAGACGAGATGATCACGATGACCTCCTACTCACTACTCAAAGTATGTTGGACACAATTGAGGTTGTTAGAATCCCAAAAAGGCACCTAAAAGATAGTAGGATCAAGAGGTTAGATATGAACAATATCCCATGGTTTGAAGGGGGATACAACACTGATTCTCAAAATCACTTACAAGAATTCCATGATGCGTGTGCCTTACAAAACATAGAGAACAAATGACAAAAACTTAAGTTGTTCTCACGGACACTAATTAAAGAAGCAAAAATCTAGTACCAGTCCTTAGAACCAAAATCCATTCGTAGGTGGAGTACTATGTTAGAATTGTTCAATGATAAGTACCAAACATACTCCCAAGTGTCTAACCTAAGAAAGCAAATCCAAGGCTGGAAATAAGGAGGACATGAACCCTTGGATGCTGCCATGGGCTAATACTATGCATTGATACATCGTTGCCTGGGCCATGGTTATTTGTAGTAGGATCAACTGTGCCATCTCATAGATGGGCTTAGGCATGAGACACGAAGAACCCTTGGGACTTACACCCAAGGAAGACTATCTGAGCTTAGGTCCCATCAAATTCAAAGACTATTCGAGCAAGTTGCTAAGGAAGAAGGTGAGCTACAGAAGAGAGAAAGTGTGGAAGAGTATAACCGAGATCCTTCTCTCCGAAAGAGGGGAGTGAGATTTTTTAAAGATGAATAAGAGTCACCACTCGAAGAGATGATGAATAGGAATACTTTGCCTATCCAAAAGTTGACATCAGAAGTATTGGCAAAGGTAGACCAAATGTGGGATTCTCTAGACAATAGATTTCAAACTATTCTTAAATTAGTAAAGGAGTCTAGAGAGCAAGGTGGTGAAAAAATAAAAAATAGATAAGTGGAACACACACGTAACAAGGGTAAGGGCAAAGTTTCCATTATCGAAGAGGTTGTGGAAACATATACAAACAATGACAGTGGATGCGAGATATGCCAATATGACCATCCTAAAGGATGTTGCGCTGTAATCTCACATCTGCAGGAGTTTGGGGTGTATGCACTCAATCCATGATTAAACAAATGGCAAACACCTTGGAGGTTACCTTATCCTCAAGGTAATCCTAGACATTTTCACCAACCCTTAACATACTATCCAAGTGGAACTCCACCACAACTAATTGAGAAATATCAATAGTGGCAGCACCCACAATCATGGAGAATGCCACCACCAAGGCAATAGTATCCTTACTGACAACCTGACCCATATGGATACTACGTGCAGCACCCAATCTCTCCACATGACTCTATTGGTCATGTTACTCCTCAACCTCACTACCAAGCCTATGAGTATTATAGGACTCCTTCTCATGGGGATAATCTTCCACCAACATACCATCCTTCTCATTCGGCTGCTTCTCTTCCACCTATAACTCCATTACCACCTGCTCCAGTTATGCAAGGTGAACTCCCTACCCAGCCGTAGTAATGTAACACCACAAGGGTTGTTAACTATCAACCTACTATTGGTTCTGACAACCACATGAAGAAAAGACCTTTCTTTAGAACCAACAGTCTGACTAAGCCCTTGCAACCACAAGTGGCTGAGTCTTCAACTGCCTCACCATCAATCAAAACTTTGGAGCTCCCTTCCACCCAAACACCACACTCAACACATACGATCATGTTAACACATGCCGCCACCAATTGGATCAAAGTTGGCCATCTTCCCAAGAAATTCTCTAATCATGGAAGTCCTCTAATATAGTCACAGATCATTGGGAATGATTCGTGCAAAGCTCTTTTGGACTTAGGTTCTGGTGTCAACCTAATATCTCAAGAAATGTATAAGGCCTGGAACCTACCTCAATTGAAAAAGAGCAACATCTGCCTGGAGTTGGCTGACCAGTCCATCACTATTCCATTGAAACTAGTGGATGACATTGTCACCACTATTTGTGGGTGGTCGTACCCAGCTGATTTCCTAGTGATTCAAGTGAACAACAATAAGGAGGACTTCCCAATCATAATGGGAAGAGCATGGCTAAGCATAATCGATGTACACCTAGGAATCCATGATCTTTTCCTAGAAATATTGAAGGAAAATACATTTGGGAAGATTGAGAAGAATAAAGTTCCATGCATCGCATACAGTGACACAGGGTGTAATTGCATGCAAAAGTCATGGTTTGTGCAAATTTTAACATTGCCTACATGCAATCAGTGTGCACAAGTGACAAACATACAAAGATGCCTGTATGCAGTAGCCACATGACAGGAAGGCACCCAGTGGCTAATAGCTAATCAAGAAAGTAGCTCACTTATATGCATGGAATCAACTGAGGGTTTGACTTGCACTTACATAGATAGCATAGACGCATTAGAGTAAGTCCATCACCAACTTCCAAGTCTTAACGTAGAAAATATCAACTAGGGAAAGTTGGAAATCCCTAATAAGTTTAAGCAGGAGCCCCTTGAACTAAAACCATTGCCCACCAGTATGGAGTACATGTTCCTTAAAAATGAAAAATCGATAATTATTAACACAAAGCTTGCTCCTCAATAGAAAGAGAAATTGTTGAAGGTAATAAATAGATGGTTAGAAGCCTTTGCTTAGTCATATCCTGAATTAACTAGAATAGACCCTAGGATATGCCAACATAGAATTTACATCGATCCCTCCATGAAGCCTCGAAGACAACCGCAGAGGTGATTGAACCCAAAGCTGAAGCAAGTAGTTAAGGAAGAAATTGAACAACTTCTAAAAGCTGGGTTCATATACCCCATTACTGATAGAAAATGGGTTAGCCCCTTAGTAATTGTACCTAGAAAGGAGGCAAATGGAGGGTGTGCATAAAATTCAGGCTCCTAAACATGGCAACATTCAAAGATCACTTTCCGTTGCCATTCGTTGACCAAGTCTTAAATACTATCGCAGGGCATTGCTACTATAGTTCTCTAGATGGATATAGTGGATACAACCAAATATAAATAGCCCCAGAAGACCAAGCCAAGACTACATTCACTAGTCCTTGGGGAACGTTTGCATATAAATAGATGTCGCTTGGCTTGTGTAATGTCCCTGCAACATTTCAACGATTAGTTCTAAGCATCTTCCAACAGTAGATAGGAAATGTTGTAGAAGTCTTCATGGATGACTTCTCCACTTGTGGGGTAAACTTTGATCAAGCCTTGGACTGGTTAGAGCAAGTGCTAAAGAGATGTGTAGAAACCAATTTGAGGCTCAACTAGTAAAAAAGCCATTTGATGGTCCAAGAAGGCATAGTACTAGGACATAAAATATCACACACAAGGATAGAGGTAGACCCTGAGAAAATCAAAGTTATCCAAGGAATTACCCGTCAACCAGAAATTGTCAAAGATATTCAGTCATTCCTTGGACACACTCGCTACTATAGGGGATTCATTGAGAACATTTCAAAGGTTGCCAAACCATTGGTGGAACTAATGAAAAAGGATGTACCTTTCGAATGGACCAGGGAATGTGATTTATCTTTCCAAACTTTCAAATAAAAGCTAGTAAAAACACCCATTCTACAAGCTCCTGACTGGTCCAAACTATTTCATATCATGACTGATGCATCCAACTATGCCTTAGGAGTCATACTTACATAGTTAGATGACTAGAAACGTCCTTATTACATCCACTATGCAAGTAAAAGTATTGTTGGTGCACAACTTAACTACACTACCATAGAGAAAGAATTAATGGCTATAGTGTTTGCACTAGAAAAGTTTAGGCACTATGTGTTAGATTATACAGTATTTGTAGATACAGATCATAGTGTAATCTAGTTCCTCATGAATAAGCCAATGGCAAGCCCTCGTATCATACGATGGCTTGTAATCTTACAAGAGTTCGATTTAACGATGATCAATCATAAAGGCATCGAGAATGTAGTTGTTGATCATTTATCTCAGTTGCGATGGGACAACAAAGAGGATGAATATCCCATTTCTGGTCATTTCCCTAATGAATTCCTCTTTGTCGGTGTTGTAAATAATCAATCACCCATGAAGAAAAACTGGTATAGTAGCATTCTTACCTATCTCCTTACCCAACAAACACCACAAGAGTTAGACCTTAAGAGGAAACAGCAGTTTCTTTATAGAGCCAAGTACTTTATGGAGATCAATGGGCAACTTTACGAAGCATGTCCTGATGTCTTGGTTCGATGGTGTGTTCCCGATATAGATCAACTATGAGTTTTCCAAGATGCTCATGAGGGTCCTTGTAGGGGTCATTACATTGGAAGATGGACAGCCATCAAGATCTTTCTTGTAGGATATTATTGACCTACATTGTTTCGGGACGCCCATCAATTTGTCCAATCTTGTGAGCGTTGTCAACGTGATGGGGGAATGACTGCTAGAATGGAGGATCTGCAATAATGAATTCAACCATTAGAACCCTTCGACATTTGGGAAATTGATTTTATGGGGCCCATTACACCAATGTCCAATGAAAAAGCTTATATCATAGTTGCCATCAACTACCTTACAAAATGGGTAGAAGCAACTGTCGTTAAGGATTGTACATCATCTACAGCTGCAAGATTTGTTCAGCAAAAAATCGTAAATAGGTTTAGTGTGCAGCATACACTTATTTTGAACAATGGTACACACTTCAGAAGCACAACTTTTCAAAAATTAACGCAACGCTTAGGGGTTGAACACAAATTGACTACACCATACTACCCCCAATCGAACGGTCAAGCCAAGGTCACCAACAGGGAGATTACAAAGATATTGACCAAAACCATTAGCAAGTATAAGCGAGACTGGAGCACTAAACTGAACAATGCTCTTTGGGCATACCGCTCCACATGGAAACTCTCTACAGGCAACTCTCCCTACAAGCTAGTGTACGGAAAACTTCCAACGCTCCCTATCCAAACTAAGCTCCGTACACTATCCACGGCATGTGACCTCAACCTTGACCTTGATCTAGCACAGAAACAACAGTTAGTGATCCTTAACTTGCTAGATGAGAACTGATTAGCTGCCCTGTCATCTAATGAGTTGCACAAGGCATTCAATAAAAAATGTCATGACCTAAGAATTAGGAAAGTTAAATATCAACTAAGAGATAAGGTTCTCTACTAGAATCCCACACAAGTACCACAATGTACAAAATTTCAAACACTCTGGGAGAGACCTTATATTATTCATGCAACTTTTCCTTCAGGGGCCATGACAATATACAAACCTGAGAGCCCAGATAAGAAACTCTTGGTTAATGTGCAACAAACCAAACCTATCCATGAGCTTAGGACAGCTAGTACTCATGCTACCTCTGTTGATGGATAGCCTTGCTCACTATTTCAAATCTCCTCCTCCCAACTCAGTTGTGGGGGAAATGGCCACCTATGCCAACCATTCTAGGCCCTTAGTTCTTTTTATATTTTTGTTTTACACATTTTTGTTTTACACATTTCTTTCATCTTTCTTGCTTTTGTTTTACACCATCGTTTACATCTTTAATATTTCTTTGTTTGATTGCTTTACTTTCATTCGTCACCCAATAAGTGCTCATGATGGTTTATTGAATTATATCATATTGATTGCTAATGTTTGGTTTTTACCTTTGAGTTATGATGTTGATACTAAGGTATGGTTCTTTTGATATAACAAGCAATGAGTCCACTCCTTTCATGCATTCATGGAATCCTATGGTCTCCCTTGGCTTGGAACTATACAGTCCCTTTCTCTAATAAACTTCTTAATGAATTGGTGGTTGGGTATTTTTCAAACCAAGGAAAAACTCAAGGGATGAAAAGGATGTGACTTTAAGGGGATTCGATGCATTTGTGTTGGCTATTCTATTGGGTGATTGGATGCTTTTTCTTGGGTTTTCCACCATTTTGACATTGCTCAAATCTTAGGAAGCTGAGTGAATAAACATAAGTCTTTACATGGTGTGGTTCCCATGCAAAAACAAATGTGGGAATTCAAGGCACACCCCTTAGACACAATAATGAACTATGGGCTACAAGCACTGGTTATGGAACTGGAAAGACATGTTACACATGCTTGAAGGTTCCCTCTAACTAAGGCCCTTTCTCGCTTCCTGCATCTCCGTCTTGCTCTCCTTGGAATGGTGGTGACTCTTTGTGGAAGCATTCTTGTTGCTCCAAGAGGATGGGTTGGTTGAGTGTGTTGATGCGAGGTCACTGGATGAGGTTTGTTTGAGTCTGGATTTGGAATGAATTCTACTTAGTCACATTAACCATAAAATACACAAGGGACTTCACACAACCTTGTTCTTCGGATTCCATTCCATTCTCTCCTTGCCATCTTTCTTTCCATTTTCCACCTCATTGTCATTTTTATCATTAGTCTGTATCTTAGTTGATGCATTGTTTTTCTTTGGTGAATTCTTGTGGGTAAGTTTTTAACTCTTGCTTCCAAATGATATTCCTAGAGCCTACAGACTCTTTGGTTTGTGGGTTTGTCAGGGCATAAAGGGCATGAGCCTGCTTTGGGGAGGACCCACTGGCATTCCTTTTTGGTGCAATTGTTAACTTCTTTCTTTAAACATTTCCTGCAATCAACCATTTCTTGTTTCATCCCCATCCATGACATCCATATTCTTGGCATTACCATTGTTACTTTTATCAAATCTTTCTTGTTCCTTATATTTTTCCATCTTATAGCTACTAGGGGTTCGCTCTTAGTCGTGGGGGCCCTGGCACAAATTTTTCAATTTTTCCATCCTACTATTTACCTAACCCTTACACCTTGGGTAGTCGCCAGTGTTAAATATCTGAACCAGTATCTGCCATAACCATAACTCAGTTAATGCACTTTACATCAAGGTAAGGTATCAATTGCATTGTGGTTTATCTATCCTTGCTCATTTGTGACTATGTTGTGTGTGTAGATGGCAATCATACGAACAATGGACTGGCCCTGGAGGAAGCGCTTAGGATGGACCGAAGCAGGAGCAGTTGCGAAAGGAACAAGACTGGTTGCATGGCTATGGATAAACAATGGAAGGTGTAATCTCAGCATTGGCAGCAACACGCCCCATTCTTTTTTCTCTCTCTCTTTCTCTTCAAGCTATCAAATGAAGGCCTGGATGTCATTTATGTCTAGTGTTCACCACAATGGTTATGAACACTAATGTTGTAATATGCTTGTTGATCCATTCACTGGACACGTTGAGTCTATCATTCCATTCCACCGTCAGTTGTCATTCAATTAATAATCCCATACCTTCCCAATATTTTGTAAGGAACTCGAGGACGAGTTTTCATTCAGTTGTGGGGGTATGATGAACCGCGATATCGGGTCTACGATATCAGAGGCTACCATGGGATGTCAGATAACCAATATCAGGGCCTATCTCCTCACCTATAAATAAGAGGTGGGCACCCTTGGTTTGGTAATAGATTAGCTAGTCCCTTAGCCAAACTCTTGTCATTTCTCCCTTCCAGATTTAGAATTATTTCTGCTTACTCGCAGTAGGAGTTATAAAGCGAACGGATCTTTATTCAAGCATTGTGTACCTAAGCACACCTTGTGTACAACAATAAAGATGAACTTTATGATAAACCTTGCAACATCCAGAATAGATTAATTAGTGTTAATTACTATTATTCAATGCTTTCCTAGTTGATTAATGTTCTCTCTCACCCTACAACTCTCCTAAGTAAATACACTCAGTACGACCACTTCGAGCATTAGTGTAACGCTTGGTAACCTAGTAACAATTAGCGTTTGGTAATCCCAACAGCGTTGCACTAGTTCAGGATGTGTATGGCAAGTGGGAACGGATACTGGTGTTAGGATTAATTAGAACCTAGTTAATGAATAGTTAAATTAAGCTAGTCGCTTAGTTATCTCTCTCCTCCCTCATTAGCATAGGACATAAAAATATAAAATCTATAAAAATCATATGCCTCAAGCTTACTTAACCATACAATCGTGACACACAAGTTTGGGAAGACAACGATTAACCAACTCGTCCTTGTTCCACCGTAGCGCATAAGCACTTAGTCCTTGGAATTCGACTGGATTGTGCATGAAATGCTCGTATTCATAGGTTTTGATACATCCATAAAAATTCCAAGTGCTTGAACAAACCTCATCAACCAAATGACTTCTTGTATTGCTATTAAACATGCAACAAACTCTACCTCCATGGTGGACAGGGCTATACAAGTTTTCTTCTTGTTGCTCCAAGATATGGCACCACAATTTAACAAGAAAGCATATCTTGATGTTGATTTGCATTCATCTAGGTCATTGTCCTAATTTGCATCACTATAACCCATAGGTTGCAAATGTAATAATTAAAACTCTATATTAAAATTAAAGGTTTAGTAGTAATGAGGTATTAGCTTAGCCGAGAGACTTTAATTTAAAAGCTCTAAGCTATAAGTTCAATTCTAGCAATGCTAAGTTATAAAGTTCTAATTTGACTATGTGTCTAGAGGGTAAATATTGTTTTAAAAAAAATTTCAGGATGCAACACCCAAAATTATAGATTTAGTATAATATTAGGTACATTGTTCATTGTAAAAATCATACTATCACCATTGGTGGTTTTAGTGGTTAGTTTAGTATTTTATTAGACAAAAAGTTGCAAGTTCAAGTCACACTTGAGGGATAATTGTTCTCTTAGACAAAAAGTTGCAAGTTCAAGTCACACTTGAGGGGTAATTGTTCTCTTAGACAACAAGTTGTTATTTTCCTTACTTGAAAAAAAATTATACTATAGAAGCTTTTTGTATTATCAATCCTTCAAAAAAATTATATGTTTGCACTATCCATAGCTTGGGCATTATTCGTTTTATAAGAGCTTTTTAGTTATAGTAGATTCATCATGCAATTCAATTCTTCTCTTAAATATTAAAGAGAGAAAACCTAGAGATCTATAAAACAAAATTTAGTTTCACTTTACATAATCGTGGTCCACCACCCACACGACTTGCACAAGCCTGGATCAAATTACTAAAAGAAAAGAACGAAGAGATTCCTATTTTCCTCATTGAGGTTGTTTCTTCTATTTTCGTACGGTCACAAAATAGGGGACAGACCATAAAAAAAAAAAGAACTCCCAAAGAATTACACCACCTAACAAAGGGGTAAAAAAAAAAAGGCTAATGTTACAATCAAGTTTGGACATGAATACGAACGGCGAATCTCAACTTAAAAACGTATTTTTGACGTTTTCTTTTGGTATTCAAAGGATACCCTACATTTGCCACAAAAACGTATAAGCTAAGAAAGCTGCAACACTGCGAATACAGTAAAAAGCGAAACGAATACGAAAGATTGCACGGATAGAAAGAACAGAGATTATCAAATGCTTCCATGGAGGTTCAATCCGCCACATGGTAAGAACTTGGATTAAAAAAAACCACAGTCGCGAGTCATGTTATGCTTCAAAGAAATTGTATACTAGCGCAACAACTAGAACAATCTTGTTTATTCGCCCGTCCTGGTACATATACATGTATGCAATTCTCATTCATATATATTCATGATTGATCTATCAATGAAATAGCAGAATACATTATTTAAAGTATGATCCACATTCTTTATCTGACATGATGGCAGACGTTACCGAATATTCTACAATGGTCCTCGAATGTAAAAGTGAGTTGGATTCGAGAATTAAATGCAAAAACAAGCGCGGTATTATGTTCAGCAGTGGAATAAAGGGTCAGAGACCTGCTGAAAATGACNGTCTATAAGAACTGCGAGTTGGTAAGACCAGGAGAACAACAAAGAGCTCAAAATGCTCAAAGTTATGATAACACACTCCGATGTAGCCAATCGAGATTGGGAAGAGTGCACGAGTTGGTGTATCTGCTCCAAGGCTGCAAACAATAAAACAACTGGTTAGTGTCCAACTTTAACTTAGAAGTATGAGATAAAATTTGGAAATGCACAAGGCGAAGAATTTGAGATTTTTCCATAATATTTAAATAGGTAGAGTTGGATAAATTAGTGTTATGGAAAAGAGCAGTGCATCTGCGCTTCCATATATAGTAAAGGATGAGGGGTCTAATAACTTTCCAAAGAAACTGAAGGTCAGTAGAGGGGGAGGCCAAAAAGTCGAATAAGATATCCTCATGGGAGAACGTGCACAAAGGAAAAACTTTAGAAACCCACTCCTATGAAGACTGAGCGAAAGGGCAATGCCAAAAAACATGGACAAAATCTTCAAGACCTCCACAAAGAGGGCAAGTAGGGTTTGAAATCCCAAGGTATTCACGATGTTTGCCAATAGGCAGGCCTTGATGCAAGAGGCACCAAAGAAATTGTTTAATTTTTGGAAGAGTCGGAAGGCTCCAAACTCGTGAAAAGAGAGAGAGCCAAAACTGTTC
>MNCI01013322.1:315556-332978 GCA_015680685.1 Gnetum montanum
AGCCTCCCTTCTATTCCTTGGATTTTTGGTGGTGATTTTAACATGATGGAATTCTCTCATGATAAGCTTGGGGGTGTTTTCTCTCAACTTCCGCATCACGAATTTCAAGCCTGGTCAAATTTTAAGAAACGTTTCTATCTTTCGGACGGCATTGCAGACACTGCAAGTGGCTCTCTAAACAACTTCACTTGGAACAATCTTCGTAAGGGACAGGCTCGCATTTATAGTCGGTTAGATAGGTATTATTTTTCCACCCTTTCTTTTTGGCAAACCCTTTCTCCTACTAAAGTCCACCAACACGCAACCTTATCTGATCATTTCCCTATTACTTTATCTTTGCAGATCCATGATGATCACAAACGACGGAATTATCACCTCTTTAGGCTACATAGTCAATGTTTCTCTTCTCCTTCCGCCCAACAACTTCTTTCTAGCCTTTGGAATGCAGAACCAAGACCCTTAGGTTCAAAGGGTTGGATCCACTGGTGGCTTCGAACTATTAGTAGAGTTAGGAATTTCGCCCGTCATTATGGTAAGGAAGTTGACAAGAGTACACCAACATATGCTCTACCATTGAGCACCTTACGACCAAACTAACTGATCATCCCTTCAATAGTCACCTTCAACGGGAGCTTGCCAGAGCACATTATTTAAAGTATGATCCACATTCCTTATCTGACATGATGGCAGACGTTACCGAATATGCTACAATGTTCCTCGCATGTGAAAGTCAGTTGGATTCGAGAATTAAATGCAAAAACAAACCCGGTATTATTTTCAGCAGCGGAAAAAAGGGTCAGAGATCTGCTCAGCACCGAAAATGACGCCTTTTATTCTTTTCATAAAATCTTGCTTAATAAACGTGTTCCTTTCGTCCAATCAAAGAACAAGGAATGCGCAGCTGTGTTGTATCTTGTTTCAGCCGATTACACCCGAAACTTACCCTTGCATGTTCCCCCGCCTCCAACTACATTTGTTTTTGTTGAAAAAAAAGGACCACATTTTTAGTCTTCCTCGTGTCTTGTTTTATGTTAGAAGTTTTGATTCTGGGGAACAAGTCCACATGGTCACACTAAACAGCTCTGACTTGTATGTCGACGGTGGTGAATTTGAGATATGGAAATGGGTAGACCGCTGCTATCCAAGCTACGAAGCCTTTGTAAAGGAAGGATGGTTGATTATTCTGGATGCTGGGCAAAAACGGCAAAATGAGTTATTGGCAGCAGAGATATGCAACATCTTTACCTCAGAACTCATGAAACAGCGTTGGCTGTCTGGTGCATGGACTCAACTGCCTTCTCAGCTATGCATTTCTGAATTCTCAGCACTGGACATTGCAGGTTGCCAAATAACCAAAATAGCCCATCATTGCAACACTCTTATTATGGTAAGCATCTGATTTGTTCCGTTGTAAAGCGTGATAATTAAGAAGTTTTTGAACCTCTTTTTGTTTTTTTTTGCTTTTTTTTTTTTTGTTTTTATTTCCCCAAGCAGAATAGAATAGCTAAACTAAATTTTACCGCCGGGGGATGTTTGCAACAGGAAGAAGAGTCAGGCTTGACATGGAAGAGAAGACGGTGCCTTTTTGACCATGCATTACTGCTGGAGCAGCCAAGAAGAAACAGCAGCAAACATAGCTTCCTTGCATATCCTGGGCTTCACCTTGACTTGGAAGCAGGAGTACTGGCTAATCTGTATGAAATGTCAATTTCCATTTCAATCAAAGAAAACTGATTCATTCAAGAAAACTGCAAGAAATCGTTTCAATAAACGAGCAAGAAATTCCTCTTGCCCTAAACACTTTGATTCCAACAAATGCCTCTCATTCTACGTTAAAAACCTTGCATAAACAGAAAATGGAGAACTTGTGCTGTGAGCCTACATCTTTCAAGTTTGCGTGAAGCCTTCCTAGGCATATGCAGTGAGATTCCAAGGTATACAAATAGCTATTAGGGAGGTCCTTGTATGGTGGGGACTAACCATGGATATTAGAAATAGTATTGAGGCATTCCTTAAAGGATAAGCGTTCCTTATACAAGGTGACTGTAAACAGAAATGCACACTCTTGGTAAAGGGTCTTAAAACTTGATGCGGAATTCAACAAAAATACACCAATGAAAGAATTTGAAAGTTCTGGATCTGCCTGCAACTGCAAGGAAGCCGTGGCAAAATGATTTTTAACCCCTGTTCGCTATTAGTTGCTGAAGGCTGAAGACGGTGAACAAAATTGAACTTGTTTGCGGAAGCCTGAATCCTCAAATTCACTGGGGGAAGAAAAAAAGGAAAAGAAAAAATATCTTCATCATGCAAGCAAGTCAATGACATGACCATATCTTTTCTTCACATGCCTTCAAGTGAGCTTCAGGTTGGTGTTGGCAGTGAAGCCCAATTTTGTGCTGGAGCATTATTCATGAATCATTGTTGAAATTATTGGCTGTAATATTTTATTTGTAAGATAATTGGAAGTGCATAATTCAGCGGCCTCTCAGTGTTGTATAAATTTGGGCGGTCATTTATGGAGGCATCAGCAGCAGCCATTGGGCAACCGGTTCTGGGCAACAAGTTATGCTTCTTTCTTTTGATCTTTTCTTATGTTCTTTCTCTGGCATCATGTCAACCTGTACAAACAATGTTTCCAATTTCAGCAACCATTGGGTCAATAGTCTATTTTTGTTTGGTCCAGTCTGCTGTCTGCCTCTGTTTGGTCCAGCATTTTCCAAAGAAATCTGTTTCTGTTTATTCTGCGGATTCTGTTGATTTTATTGGCAAATCGTCTGTCTCTGTTTGTTCCAGACTATTGAAGAGAAATCTGTTTCTGTTTATTCTGTATAGTAGCAGAGAATGTTGTACTCTATTCAGGTTCTATTAATTTCAGCAACCAATGGACAAATAGTATCTTAATCTGTTCTAGTCTGTTGCGGAGAAATCTTTTCTCTCTGTATTAGCAGGGAATGGTGTGCTCTCTATTCAGATTCTATTATGTTGATGGTGCATGTAGCATGAGTTGCTTGTGATTGTATGGTGAGCAACTCTAATATGAGAGTGTGAATCCATTGGTGTAGAAGAGGTGCATGTAGCATGAGTTGCTTGTGATTGTATGGTGAGCAAATCTAATATGAGAGTGTGAATCCATTGGTGATAGTCTTCTACAAGAGTTGGGATGACCCTTGCTAGATGCATTAGCAAGGCTCTTGTCTTAGACCTCATTCTAAGAGTAGGAAAGTATAGGTTAAGCCTATGCCCGGTACAATATCAAGGTACATTCACTTACACTAATATCTATTTTCCAACATGTTAGTAACCTAGGGTTGTAGATGAGGCACCATGCACTAGCAATGGTAATGAATTAAGTAATTGTGAAAACTAATAAAAGACCTTAACGCACTAATCCTAATTTGAATATACGTGTCAATGATATCATGTTTACATTGAGTGTGGAGATATCGATAGCCATAGGGGCTATGTGATTATGCATTATGACATCGCAACCCCTTGGGGGCACTAGTTTCGCATGCTATGTGTATGCACATATTGGTATTAGTTGGGTGTTGGAACTTGAAATAAGTGAAATATAAGTACACCCCAAGATTTATAAAAGTTTATAGCTTAGTGTTACTTAGTAGAATTGAACCTATGACTTGGGGTTACCACTAGGCTAACACATCATTGTTGCGTATTAGTATTAGTTGCTACAAATGAGCCTCAATTATGTTGTGCATGCTTACAAATAGAGGTTTAGTAATTGGGATTGATGCTTTCAAATAATGTGATTGGATGCATTGTGGTTTGAGGGATGTGTACGATATATTGCATGAGATGTACTAACCTTGTTGTAGGTTATTTGACATACCCCACTCCTCTCCTCCTACACAACATCAGATTCCTTATTCATAAAGGATGTGTAAAGGCTCTCACTGAATCTTGTATTAACCTCCTTTATGTGCAACTCTCGCATAACATCAAATTCTTTATTCACAAAGGATGTGTAAAGGCTCTCACTCAGGCTTGTACTAACCTCCTTTGTGTACAAGTAATAGTGCTGGGAGCAAAAGAGACCAACAAACCTTAGAGAGCTTATAGAAGATTTTGATCCATGTTCTTGTTTTTCCTATTGCATGTATTTGTGAGAGATATTGACTTATTTACAAAGGGTGTTGGTTTGGACAACCTATAAGATGTAGTACTTTGTACAATATGTATGATGCATATTATGACAAGATATTTGTGTTCAACCTATTGTATTATAGTATATGATATGTTTTCTTGATAAATAATATAGTAATGTACTACCTTGATGTTGTATAGTCTTATGGACTTGTATGTATGCATGTATGTATAGTAGTGCTAGTTTGATCTGCTTTTTCTATGCTTTGGTTGAAATTACAAGACATATTAATTGATTGATTTATGGCTTTTCACTATGTTATTCAATTCACTCATTGCTTAATACACATTGAATTTGATGTTCCACTATGATGAGTGGCGAGGTACCCCTACACTCAACCATACGAATACGAGTGTTTCACACACGATCCGGTTGAACTCCACAGACGGGCTAGTTGTGGTATCTAGATAGTTACTCATTGATCATAGCTCATTGCCTTCCCACCTAGACTAGTATATGCTTTGTCACGTATGGTTTTATCTAGAGTGAAGTGTATGATGTGGTTTCTAACCTAGTGCTACTACTAGAGGCGATGGAAAATAACTTTAATTAAGCTAGGAGGAAAGAGGGAGATAGAGTTAAGCTAATAGGACATAGGGGCAGAGAGAGTCTAAGCTAGCCTAAGTACGATGAGCATATGTTCCTTAATCATCTATACACATCTTGGACCTCGTGCACAACTACCACTGGGATTACCAAGCACATGGCCTAGGTACGCTACTAGGATACCAAGTAGTCACACTTAAATGCTCATGATTAAGTTGTACTCATTCCACATTTAATAGGAGTTGAGGGTAAAGAAGTATTAATTAAGAAAGCAATTAAATAATTAAACTAAGTGAATGCTACAATGATGAAGTAGTCTTGATCTTTATTTTCGATCATGTGCATGTTCAAGTACGTCACACTCGAATAAAGGATGTTGTACAATTACAATCATCACACTGTGGGCATGCACTGGGAGAAAGGGTTGAGAAGAAAAATTGACAAAAAGATCCTACTCTAACATTAAATTGACTTATTACTTTCCCATGCATCCAATTGTGTATTTATAGGCTCACACAGGAACCACGATATCGCGGGTGTGATATCGAGAGTCCAATATCAAGACTCATCAGATAACAGGGGACTGATATCAACACCTAGTTAACAAGGATCTGATATCAACACCTAGTTAATAAGGGTCTAATATCAACACTTGGTTAACAAGGGTCTGATATTAGCACCTGGTTAACAAGGGTCCAATTCATCATACTCCCACGACTGAATAACAACTCATCCTCGAGTCAAAGAAAGAAAGTGAGGAACAAGTTCAATTGATTACATAGTGGATAGGTATGGGATTATTAACTAACTAGAAATTTATTCATGCTATAGTGGAAAATTGAATACAACACAATTGGGACACAGACACAAAAATTACAAAATTTATTGGAACTCATGTGGTTATTGGTGGCAGTGGCTCCTCCATGGGTGCCTTTCCTTTGTCCTGCGCTCCAAGCTTCTAAGATTGATACCATTGAAGAAGCACCTGACATTTCTCCTCTTCTACCTAAGGATTATGAGATGTCCATGCTGATGTTTCAATGTTTGATGGAGTTGACACTTCCTATGGACACGGCAGCTACAGGAACACTTGATTGGCCTTGACATGCCATGCCGCAAATAGCTGTCGTTCCTCTTCATAGGCTGGGCCCTGGCCTCTCCACCTTTTGCTTGGATAGATTGTGTAGTAACAGGAGTTCCATGATGGATTCTGAATGATTGTGCCTCTTGCTCTGCATGTTCTGCATGAGGTCCTTGGCCTCTGCCTCCCCCTGGCCATTCAGTTGCACCTTGAGAAGGTCCTCCTTATTGTCCTCTTTTAGGGGCCATCTATAATCACACAAAGATTAATTGTTAGTAAGGTTATTGAAAGAAGTTCAATGATTTCATACCTTACTCATTACCTTTAATAAATATTGAATTCTTTGCTTAGTGTGATTTTAGAGTTAAAAAATTTTTCAAGGATGTTTCCCTAAAAGTTTAATGTCAAACTTCATTTGTTTAGGTGACACATAAAAGGACATGTAATGGTTTTGAGGAATGTTTGAACCAGAAGGATGATAATGGAAAGGAGAACATTGGTAATGCAATACTCGGAGGGTGTAAAATGATGTGAGGGTAATGTGTAATGAGTGGAAATTACAAAATTTATGCAAGTGGGTCCTCCCCAAAGCAAGTTCCTACCTATGATGCCCTTGCATAACCACACCTTAAAATGTCAATAGGTACTAGAAGGGTTAAATGTAATCTACACTGATGCAACAAAACACACACATGTTGATACTACCGTGATGAGGTAGGAATTCTATGTTACACAAGACACAAGTCAAAAATACACAAACAACAAGATGAGGTGAATTGTAGAAGGGATTGCAGAGATTAGAACATGAGGTAACTGACCCAGGGCGCAATGAATCCTGAGTGTAGGATGTGATTAATGTGTCATTAGCCCATTGCTCCAAAATCAGGACCAAGTCCATTCCCTCAATCAGTAACATTGCATTGTTTCATCCAATGATGGACAACCATAAGAGCATCATGATAGCAAGGTGTACGATCACTTGGTGTTTCATCCAAGGGAGGAGTGATTTTTTCTTTACGGCACACATGTTTTTTTTTCTTATTTCTTTTTTTTTTCCTTTTTTTTATGTCAATGCTTAATCCAAAGAGCTGCCTACCTTCAAGCATGGCTGCATGTCTTTCTAGTGGGACCCCCTAAAATAGCATTGGGTTTCTTAATTGAGTGCCTTTATTACTCTTACTCCCATTTTTCATTAGATATACAAGGATCTTAGTACATCCAGGTTGTGTGGTAACTCCTATCAATGTTACCAAAGAGAATCCACAAGTCTTCTTGATGTCACACCTTGGCCATTCCTACTTAGTCCATCCTTCTTCGCTCTAGGCATAAGGAGCATAAAATTACTTTAAGTTTTAATGATTAGGAATGTCATTGTACCTAGGGTAGAACCTCTTATTAATATAATGGGTGGATGGATGTTGTGGGCTAGCTATCCAAATAATTAGTCACCTAGGACTTGATAACATAGAACAACACCTCAACCAATGAGCCACATGAGTGTTTTATTCATAGATGAGATTACTTATAAAAAGATAAAAAGACAAAACAAAAAAGATAAAATAATAAATTGAAAAATGAAAAATTGAAAAATAAAAAATTGTAAAATTAAAGAAAAGGAAAAAATATTTATTAATCCTGCTTGTTAGAATGGAGGATACCCCCCATAACTAAATGGTTGAGCATAGATAGGATTAATAAATGAAAGGTTGGGATCCTTGCATGTTGGACGTATTGGGATCTGGTCATATCTGAACCACTAGGTATCTTTTGATGTGGTGGTTGGAATGTACCCAGAGTGGGGTTCACACACTTGATTAATGTTGACATAGTGGGGCAAGTTATAAGATGTGGTCGATTGATACGAGGTTGATCCACTATGGCATCCTTGACTGTAAGATGGTATGCAAGGATCGATATGTCTCCCTATGTGGTAATATTCATTGGCCCCATAGTTTTTGGAGTTTTGATTGATGGCCTGGGTAAGATAACACGAGGCATCAAGTTTGCAGGGAGAGATGCACCACAATGTTAAACTTGTGCTAAGTTGGAGGATGCTGTGGTTTTGGAACTGAGGTGTCCCTTTCGATGGTCATGTCTAAAGAAGGGACACCTTTGGTGTGGTGGGTTTCCACTACTATTAATAGTAAAAGCACAAGTAACATTTGTGGGTTGATGCTGTGGTGCAAACCCTTCAGGTACAATTGGTGGTGATGTAGAAGGAGATGAAGGATAAGGATGTTGAAATTAAGGAGAAGTGTAAGGTACCCAAGGTGGTGGTTGTGTTGGAAAAGATATGGATTGATAGTACCTAGGAGAATAATAATAATGTGATGAGATAGAGGATGTTGACCTAATGGGGGAAACAAGATGTTAAACTTGATAAGCATTGGTGTTTGGATGGTATGAAGGGTGTAACCAGTTTGGGGGTGGCCTCCCCCATGACTGGGATTGTTGCCACTGTGATCGAACATAGTATTTCTGTATGAACTTTGGATGTAACACTCTTCCCCAATGCTCCTATAAATGTGACAAGACTGGGCATTAACCCTTGGGGTGATCGTACAGGAAAATCTTGCATTGGTACGTATAATTGGCAATTGAGCTCTTATTTTCTTCAACCTTTCTTTCCAATTCTCTACATCATAACTCTATCTCTAATAATGTTGTCATATTCTTCACATTTTTTATGCATCCATTCCATCATCCTCTTGATCTTTGCCTCTACTTCATCTAGTGATTGTAATACTAGCAAAGATGGTTCCACCTCCTTGAGGTGAGTTAATTTCTCCTTTTCCTGATTATGGACCTTTGTTAAGTTGAGATTTTGGTCTCGTTAAGATTTTTCAACATTCTCCCATCTAGCCATTTCTCCTTGTTCTTTTTCTACCCACTTAATAAGCTCTTGGGGTTGGTGGGTCTATAGCTCGTATAGTTGACCTCGGGCATACATCCCTAGGGTTTTCCTTGTTTCATTATGGAGCCCATCTATGATATGGTACATTAGCATTTCCTTGGAGAACCCATGGCTTGGGTAGTTGTTTAACAATCCATAATATCTGTTTAAGGCCATGTCCAGGGTTCATGTCATTCTTGTTTCCACTCTTGGATTTGTTTCCTCAAGGTTGACACTCTTGCGTAGGTTTGATATCTTTCATTGAAGAGTTCTACCATTATTGGCCAACGTCGAATTGATTTTGATCTTAAAGACCTATACCATACTTTTGCTTAGCCAATGAGTTTCATAGGAAAGAGCTTAAGCTTTTTCCATCCATTATCAATATTGTTCCATACATAGGCATCATGGAAGGCTTATAGATGATGTTGCGAATCTAAATCATAGCCTCCGAAAAACTTAGGAAAGTTGTTTAAGTCAAGCCTAGGTAGATGACTTTCCTTGCGATGCCTGCGAGATATTCGAATAGCCTCTTGTATTTGTGTTAGGCTTGTAGTGGCCAGTAGGGGTTCATTGTCACTAGGTCGGTTATGCATTCGTGAGTTGGGAGGATGTTGCCTTTGTTTATGTTCATAGGAAACCCCTAAATCAGATTAAGTACTCCAAACTTCATCTTCATCATTATATAATTCGTTGGTTCTCCAATGAATTTCCTTACTAGTTGTTGCATGATCATAGTCTTGTGAGAGAGACATGGTTGCAAAATTGTGTGTGATTTATTACAATTATTCTTTCTAAAAGACATATCGTTAATACTTGTTAGAGCAATCTTATCTAATGTAACTAATCTAAATAACTAGCACTGTTCCCAACAATGGTGCCAATGATGAGTGGCAAGGTACCCCTACACTCAACCATATGAATACGAGCATTTCACACACAATTCGGTTAAACTCCATAGATGGGCTAGTTGTGGTATCTAGATAGTTACTCATTGATGGCAGTTTGTTGTCTTCCCACCTGGACTAGTATATGCTTTGTCATGTATGGTTTAGTCCAAAGTGAGGTGTATGATGTGGTTTCTAACCTAGTGCTACTTCTAGAGGTGATGGAAAATAACTTTAATTAAGCTAGGAGAAAAGAGGGAAAGAGAATTAAGCTAATAGGACATAGGGGGAGAGAGAGTCTAAGCTAGCATAAGTGCGATAAGCATTCATTCCTTAATCATTTGTACACATCTTGGACCTCGTGCATGACTATCATTGGGATTACCAAGCACATGGCCTAGGTACACTACTAGGATACCAAGTAGTCACACTTAAATGCTCATGATTAAGTCGTACTCATTCTGCGTTTAATAGGAGTTGAGGGTAAATAAGTATTAATTAAGAAAGCAATTAAATAATTAAAATAAGTGAATGCTACAATGATGAAGTAGTCTTGATCTTTATTTTCGGTCATGTGTGTGTCCAAGTACGTCACACTCAAATGAAGGATGTCGTACAATTACAATCATCACACTGTGGGCATGCACTGGGAGAAAGGTTTGAGAAGAAAAACTAACAAAAAGATCCTACTTTAAGACTAAACTAACTTATTACTTTCCCATGCATCCAATTGTGTATTTATAGGCTCACATAGGAACCACGATATCGTGGGTGCGATATCGGGGGTCTGATATTGGGACTCATCAGATAACAGGGGTCTGATATCCGCACTTAGTTAACAATGATCCGATATCAGCACCTAGTTAACAAGGGTCCAATATCAGCGCCTAACAAACCATGATTCATCACACTAGAATATATTTTTCACCTAAGCATGGCTTGGGTCAAATATGTAGGGTGGTGATGAAGCATCAGTTGGCTACATCAAAGCAACCATGTTAAGGCAGATGCCTTGATGCATCTATTTGTGAAAAAGTCAATTTTTTATCCACTAATGATATTGCAGTTACAATATCATATCTACGATGTTGTAGATGCGATATTGTATTCCATGATGCATTATCGTATCAACGATATCATAGGATGCATGCCTGCTTATAAATACAACACTTGGGTGGACAATCCCATGAAGTTTCATTCCACCCTTAGGTAGATTCTTGCAATCTCATTTTGTAGTTTTAGCAATAGAGTGAATGGTTGCAATGTGGTTTTGAGTAGTTGTATGGAATCTTTATTCAAGTGAAGTCGATCAAGATTACTTTTCATCATTGTAGCATCCACTTAGTTTTTACTATTTTACTTAGCATAGTTTTTACTACTTTCCAGATAATCATTTACATTTCTAGGTACTTTACTTTACTTGTTCATTAGTAAAGTGGAATGAGTACAACTGGTTTCGAGTTTTTAAGGGTAATTGTTTGGTAATCCTAGTAGTGTTATTGCTTGCTTCGCCTAGTAATATAACACTTGGTAACCTAGTAACAATTACATGAGCCCAAGATGTGTACGATAAGCTAGGACTAGATGCTCATCGCTCTAAGCTAGTTTAGATTTACATTACCATCATTACTTAGATTTAAATTTCATTCTCAATTATGTTTATCACTAGGAGTAATCATGGCTTATCAACATTAATTATCATATGTCTCACTTTGGACCAAACCATACGTGATAGAGCTACCACTAGTTCAAGTGGGAAGACAACATCCTGTGATCAATGCTTAACAATCTAGATGTCACAACTAGTCCCATCTATGGAATTCGACTGGATAATGCTTGAACCTTGTGATTCGTATGGTTGGTGATGAGTAGTGAGGTACCCCTACACTCAACCATACGAATACGAGTGTGTATGCACAATTCAGTCGAACTCCATAGACAAACTAGTTGTGGAACTTAGATAATTACACGTTGATCACAATTTGTTGTCTTCTCACATGGACTAGTATTTTCTTTGTCACATATGGCTTAGTCCAGAGTGAGGTGTCTAATGCGATTCCTACTTACTATGCTACTCCTAAATTCAATGAGAGATAACTTGAGTGAACTAATAGACAATGGAAAATAAAATCTACGCTAGCCTAAGTGCGATGAGCATCCGTCCTTAATCATCTATATGCATCTTGGACCTCGTGTACCACTTCTGGGGTTACCAAGTGCACATTACTTGAGCACTACTAGATATGCTACTAGTTTACCAAGTAGTTACATTTAAATGTTCATGATTAAGATGTACCCATTCTGCATTAACGACAGGGATAGTAAATGATGATAAAGAAATGTTTACTAAGAAAATAATAATTAATAATTAACAATTAAACAATTAAAATGCTGAGTGAATGCTGTAATGATGGAGTAATCTCAATCTTTACTGCCGATTGTGTGCATGTCCAAGTACGTCACACTCGAATAAAGGTTCCATACAATTAGAAGCATCACACTACGGGCATGCACTTGGGACAATAATAGAAAACTAACAAAAAGACTATACCCTAAAAACTTTCCAAGACTCCCTTCCTGTGTGCCAAAGTATTATATTTATAGGCCTACACAAGAATCACGATATTGTGTATTTGATATAGTTATCCAGGCTATGATATCGCATACCTGGTATCAGGTATCCGATATCGGGGCCTATAAATTGTGATTCATCATACCCCCACAACTGAATAACAACTCATCCTCGAGTTAAACAAATAAAATGAGAATGAGTTCATTTGATTACACAATGGATAGGTATGGGATTATGGACTAACTATGAATTATTTCATGCCACAGTGTGGAGTTAAACAAAATAAAATTAGGACACTAACACAAAGTACAAAAGACAAAATTGTTAGAACTCATGTGGTTCCTAGTGGTGGTGGCTCCTCCATGGGCCTCTTCCCCTTATCTTGTGCTCTAGGCTTTGGAAATGGATATCTCTAAAGGAGCGCCTAAAGCTTTTCTTCTTCAATTTCAAGGATCATGTGTCGTCCATGCTGATGTTCCAATATTTGATAGAGTCAGCACCTCCCATGGACACGATAGTTGTGGAAACATCTGATTGGCTTTGATGTACCAAGCTGCAAACAACTATCGTTCCTCCTCGTAGGTTGTAACTTTGTCTCTACATTCTTGGTAGTACGTGAACTGTCAAGCCAAATCTGCCACAACATCTTTCTGCCCATGGTAGCTGGCTTTGACCACCTCTAACTTAAAATTTATTACCTCCAATTTTTGTAATGTCTTTTTTTGTTTAGCAAATTCTGCTTCATATGTGGCATAGGTGGCTGCTAGCTGCTTCTCCAATTCTATCCTCCAGTGTCCTACTATTAACATGGCTAAGTTGGCATATTGAAGGTTTTCCAAGTCTATGTATTCAGTGAAGTCTTGGATCTTCAGGTCCTGGCTCTTTAGTTTTGCTTGGTGGGCAAAGGCGTAAGTGTCTAGGATGGCCTGCCAATCAATGTTTTGTGCACTGAGAGCATTTATATGGGTCTTGGCCATATGGATTTCTTTTTCAATGATCTACTTGTACATCTCCACCTGGTCTCAAAAATGTTCTTTCAACTTTTCATGTTGCTTAGCTTCATTTTTCCACATGCTTATTTCAATGGCCATCTTTTGAAGGATCGCATGTACCTCCTCCATTGAGAGGGTCCTATTTTCTCTAGCTAAGTGATTCATGTCCTGGTTGACACTTATTAATTGTTCTTGCATTTGTTGAAAATTTTCCTTGAGAACATTCTTTTGTTTCTCAATGGTGATCAACTAAAGATTCTCAATAAGGCCTTGAGTGCTTTAACATGTGTGTACATTTGGGCCTACACTTTTGAAGCATCCCAATCAGCTTTCTATTTCTCCATTTCCAACCTTTTATTTTCTTCCAAAAATTTATTCAGTTGCTCCATCTGAAATAGCTCTAGTTAGTTGGTTGGGATAAGTTGAAATGGATCCTGCTGTGCAGCTTGTAGGGCAATGAACTTCTCTTAGAGTCTTCTCAACTTGTCCTTTGCATGTTTGGCCCTAACCTTTGCCATGACTAGCTTTCCCTTTGTGGAAATGTGTTCTGATTATCCTATTATGACATCTTGAGGGATATCAAATAAGAATGTTATCACTTGTCCTGTTTGCAGTAACTAATCCAAAGCATCCTCATGTTCCACATGAGTCATCAAGGGACTAGTTAAGACTTGAGCATCGTGTGCTCTGTGAGATTTGCCAATGGCATAATACTAACATTGAATGATTCTTTGATGTGTTCTACAACCACTTCTGTTTCTCTAACTACATCTTGGTGTTACATGACCACTACTGTGGTGCCTTCACCAGTTTCTAATTGCACTTTAAAAGATGAAACGTTTCCAGAGATCTGTTGTAACTAATGTGATTCCCATCCTCCTATTTCTATAGAAACCTTTCCTCTTGCATGATCAATTGACATTATGGGTTGTACTACATCATCAATTATCTTAAAGAGACTAGCCTCATCATGACTTCCCCAACTGACCACTTCTGCAATGGCCCTAAGATGGCTCATCGACAGTCAATAATATTACAGCAGCGAGGACGATTTGTCTTGCTGGCCTATGGGTTGCGTGTTGGGCCTTGGTTCCTATTGTTAACTGGGCCTCATGTCCAAAAGTTGGCTAGTCCCTACTATTTGAGGTGTAGTGGGCCTAACTGTTTGCTCTTGCTCAGACTCCAATGTCTTACCAGCATCTTTCCTTGGTGCTGGTGGCTTTAGTAATTTAGCATAGGATGTATTTTAAGCTTTTTTTGGGACATCATTAGTGTACCCTAGAATTCTAGCATGCCAACATAGCTTCCTGATTAGACAAGGAAAAGGTAATGCAAACTTCCCTATCTTACATTCTTCGAACTACCTCAATACTTCTGTTAGATATAGATGGGGTAGACTAACATCAACCTTGCCCATTAAAATTGCACTTCCTCTAGATGCATAGGTGGAGATCCTATTTAGTCCTTTTGTTTGGAAGATGTGATAGGTGCCGATTTTGAAATAGATTCTCTCTTCAAGGGTGAGCTTCCCATATGCTTTGTCCTCCTTGTCATAGGCCCTTTTTAGCCATATTTTTCATGCATCAGCATTAGAGCAAGTGGATAGATGAGCAACCTTGGGACTTGTATTCAGAAGGTTCAAAACTTTCAAAATGGCCTTAGTAAGGAAATCAACTGAAATCCCACCAATATCAGTGGTGGTGTCTTCTTTTTTATTATGCTAAAATTGGTAAGTCTTCCCCAAATATCATTCACCACTCTCTGAGAGAATAGGCCACAGTGGAGATCCTTTGAGTTGATCTCTGACTGACTCAGGGGAAAATTTGGTAAAGGGTCCAAAATTGAGTTCCATAATCATTACAGTTGATGTGAACCTTTCCCGAATTACCTGAACACATTCTAGGGACAATGTGAGATGTTGTCCTTATTTAGGTGCCCTACTTTCTCCACCTTCTACTTGCCTAGATTATGTAGTAATAGAGGTTTCTTGATGGATGTTGAATGATTGTGCCTCCAACTCTACATGTTCTACAAGAGGTCCTTGGCCTCTGCCTCTCCTTGGCCATTTGGATGCACCTTGAGAGGGTCCTCTCTATTGTCCTCATTTAAGGACTATCTGTAATCACACTGGGATCAATTGTTAGTAAGGTCATTTAACAAAATTTAATTATCATATACCTTAATTATTGCTTTTAATGAATTTAATTATTTCTTAGTGTGATTTTAGAGTTAGAAATTTTCAAGGAAATTCCCCTAAAATTTTTAATGTCGAGCCCAATTTGATCAAGTGACTCCAATAATAAATTTTCTATGGTTTGGATGAAGGAATAAAATTAGTTTGGCATAAGTTCTTAGCATTTCTTAAGGTCACTTACCCTTATGATATCCTTTGGGTGACAGTGAATTTCAAAAAAGTTATGCACAACATGGAGCGTACCCTTCCCCCACAACTGAGTTAAACACTCCAAGTTTAATTAGGTTAAATCAAAAGAAGAATCAGAGCATTAACATGCGAGATATGGATGGTTAAACAATAGGTGTGGAAAGCGTGAAAAATCATGGAAGAAAATTGCAACAACTCCCCTCACGTGAACAGTTGAAAATGACATTGATGCACATGGGGAGGGGTCCATATATATAGGTTTTATGATACCGGGTACCCGATATCGCATCCTTTCCAGCATAGGGTACTTAATCAAAGTGATAAATTTTTGAGTTTTCATGGCCAAAAATGAAGGATTTTAGGTAAATTTGAAAGATCTAGGGTAACATTGAGTAGACCTTAAGGCACCAAAAGTGTAATAAAGTGAAATTATACAATGAAGTTCTTGAATAGGGTGAGGAAAAAGGACATGTAGTGGTGCACAGGAATGTTTGGGTTGAAATGATGATAAAGGGAAGAATAAATTCAGCAATGCAACACTCGGAGGGTATAAGATGATGTAGTGGTGTGCAATAAGTGCAAATTACAAAGGTTACGCAAGTGGGTCCTCCCCAAAGTAGGTTTCTACCTATCATGACCTTATGTAATCCACACCTTAAAATGTCCATAGGCACTAGAAGGGTTAAATGCAATATGCACGAGTGTAACAAAACACACACATGTTAAATACCACCATGATGAGGTTTGAATTCTATGCCACACAAGACACAAGGTAAAAATATTTAGATAGCGAGATGAGGCGAATCGTAGAAGGGATTTCAGAGATTGGGACATGAGGTAACTTACCCTAGGCATAATGAATCCTAAGTGTAGGGCATCATTAAGGTACCATTAGCCTTTTTCTCCAAAATCAAAATCAAGCCCATACCTCTAATTAGTGACATCGCATTGTTTCATCCCGATGATAGACAATCATGAGAGCATCATGATAGCAAGGCGTACGATCACTTGGTGTTTCATCCAAGGGAGGAGTGATTTAAGTTCCTCTGTGACACATTCTTCTTTGATCTTTTTTTTGCTATTTTTCT
The DNA here is from genome assembly GCA_015680685.1 of Gnetum montanum. Classification (NCBI taxonomy): domain Eukaryota; kingdom Viridiplantae; phylum Streptophyta; class Gnetopsida; order Gnetales; family Gnetaceae; genus Gnetum; species Gnetum montanum. The sequence goes on from MNCI01013322.1 coordinate 332,164, forward strand.
TTTTTCTTTGCTTGTTCTTCTTTTGGCTGCTTTGGCACTTTGTCTTTTCCAATGGTAAACTGGAGAAGCCACCAACCTTCAAGCATGGGTGCATATCTTTCTAGTGGGATCCCCTAGAACTCTTACTCCTATTTTGCGTTAGATCTAAAAGGATCTTAGTATAACCAAGCTGCATGATAACTCCTACAGATGTCACCAAAGAGAATCCACAAGTCCCCTTGATGTCACACCCTTTCCATTCACTCTTAGTTCATCACTCATCACTCTTGGCATAATGAGTACAAAGTTACTTTAAGTTTTAATGATGACAAGAATATCATCATACCCTAAGTAGAACCTCTTATTAATAGCATGGGTGTACCTAGAGTAAAACCTCTTATTAATAGCATGGGTGGATAAATGTTGTGGGATCACTGTCCAAATAATTAGTCGCCTGTGACTTGATAGCATAGAACAACACATCAACCAACTGTACTGACCTAAATCGTCGGTGTGAGGCTGGAATGGAAACAGGCACCGAAAGATTTTTGGGCAGCCACAGCTAACCCTGCCTTCGCTTGAGGGCAAGCTGGAAAAGGGAATGAAGGCAGAGTGCCTTGGATGGTTTGCACGCAAATCAACCAAGGACTTCCCTGAGCGTAAGCTACAGCTAGCGCTGGGGTTATCGTGAACGATGTAAACAGGATGTAAACAGAATGCAAACAACGACACAAAATGTAAACAGAGCGTACTGAATTATAAATAAAGCATAAATAGAGATATACTGTAAACAAAGCATAAACTGGAGTAAACAATGTAAATGGGAGGCAATAATG
>MNCI01013323.1:6996-46085 GCA_015680685.1 Gnetum montanum
TGTTTTAAATTGTTTTCATGAAAGACAATTATTCTTAAGTTTGCTAAGAAAAATGGGACTCAGTTTAATTTACTATATTTCATTTATGGAGATGATGGGATATAAGAAAAAATTCAATTTAAGAAAAATTTTAGCATAGTTTCTTGGTATATGAAGAATTTAGTGTTTGCCATTTTATCTAAATAGTTTCTTTAATCATGGATTATTTTAAACTTGCCTTGTTAGTGTCCAAATCCTACATCAAACCAACAAGGCATACTTCATTAAAGAACAAATGAAATCTTGAAAATTAATGATTTTTTTTAAAGCTTCACTGATCTTAGTTGAAATAATTTTAAAAGTAATTTTTTTTAAATAACTGTGAAGTTTGACAATATTTTTTTTATGGAATCAAAACTATTAATCATCGCCCTGTGCTTTGCATGGACAAGGTTAACACCAACACTTAGCCCCCAAACTTCAATTGCATGCAAGTGCAAGGATAGTAAAACCATTTTAAGATGATGCAAAAAATAGAAAATCAAAAATATCATAAAACACAAACAAATTAAAACTTGAAAGCAAGATTTACTGATCTAAACATGATTAAAATAACCATATAATCAAAAGAGAACTAGACGTGGGTCACCCTTATCACACCATGTTATTTAATTAAAACATAAATATATAATTTATTATTTTAACTACACACACACATAATTGAAATAATTAAGATCTCATTCCTAATCATCCCACAAGGTAAAAGTCAAAACATTGTTGACTAGTTTGAGCACAAGGCCTATACTAAACTTAATGAGGAGGATAGGCTTAAGTTAGATCATGGTTAGACACAAATTTTGGATTTTTATTTGGGATTCCTTTTTTTTTCTTAACATTTTGAAAGGGAATGGGTGAAAAGGGATTATTTGGTTTTTTTTTTTTTTTGGATTTTGGAAAAAAGAGGAATGGAGGTTGGGGTGATGATTGTTGCTAGACCTCATCACACTCAAGAACTTATTACACTGCCAATGAACATGGTCCTCATTCTTTTTTTTTCTTTTTTTTAGGAAACTTTGCTCATGATGTATTTCATTCTTAAGGTAGGAATTCCAACATGAGTATGGTTGATTAGGAACACTACCAAAGAACACGGTCCTTTTAGAACTTTGCCCATGGTGTAGTTCAACCATCATGTATGTGCCTTTGATTACAATTTGATAGCATCATAGTAGGTCTCCTAGGTGGCTAAGGGACCTTAAGTGGAGATAAACACACTTCACCCCGTTGTTCATAGGGTAGCCGTGGATCATCACACTTGAGGGCTAGGGATCATGAGAGGGAAAATGGGGGTTTCCAAGGTCACTTAGTGATTATGGCTAGCCATTATCCAATGTCACCTATCCTACACTCACATGATTATGATGATTACATGATAAGTTAGCATAAATCTCGTGTCCCATAATCCAACATAACCAATAAGACTAAAACCTTGAAATGGATTGGGAAGAATCATAGTATTATTGAAATATAAAATATAAATGAGATTTTATGTAGTGGTAATAGGATATATATATAACATTATTTTTGGATGGTGTTTTGATGACCTAATGCTTAGTAACTCAAAGACCACAATGATTATTAAAATCATATGAAAAACAAAATCAAAACAATATGCTAAGAAAGAAATGATGGAAATGCAAAGAAAATATGCAAATGAAACTATATACAAATGAAATGCATGGCAAAGGGGAAGAAAACATACAACTAAGGATCTACCAGGTGTCCATGTGGGGCACCTAAGTAGAAATGCTTCAAATAAAATGCATTAAAGTTCCAATGTAACTTATGTCCTTGCACATCAACAATTATGTATACATTGGGGCCAATGGCATTTGTAACTTGGAATGGGCTTGACCACATAGGAGAGAAATTACTTTGAATATTTGTTCAACTAGATGCTCTACCTATTTTTAGTGCTAGATGTCCTATCTTAAAGGCTTTACTTGCATGTTTCTTGTCAAGCCATTGTTTAACAATTCGTCGATGATTAAGATTACAAAAATCAAGATCTAATCTTGATTTTCTCATTTTTTTCTATTAGGCACTAAACTTAAACATTTTGTAAGATGAATAATTCTAGACCCTAGAAGTTTATCAAGTTTTCCTTTCATATAAGTTCCAATCTTAGGTCTAATAGGTCTAGGTCTTGGTGGGTCATCGAATATAGCCTTTCTAGGAGCATGTTCCATGGATGTGTTGATAAAATTTAGCACACCTTCAAATGTTTTAAGAGGTAGGGTCTTATTTATATCTTTGTCTTCCCGTAAAGGTGATGGATTACTTAGACAAAATCCATCATGTTGTTGATAAGGTAAGATGTCTCCATAGATTTCTTCACCTTGTCTTGAAATTTGATAGGATTGGGTGGAATCTATATGAGAGAAAAGATTTATTTTTGTAGTTCCACTCACATGGTCATTTATATCATGTTCACTATGCTCAACCTCAATAAGCCCAACATAAAGATTAGTGTTTTGATTTTCCAAAGATTGATTTTTTTTATCCAAGGTTGTAACTACTTGATTGTAGAAGGGTTCTCTAGGTATAGTAATGTATTTAGATTTTCCTTTGATAGGGATCAACAGTATTGAGAAATCTAACCTGAAGAAGCCCCCAAACTTGGCTTCAAAAGTCCTAGATAAGAGCACACCATAAGTGGATGACATATCAACTACTAGGATATCCATGTAACATGTAGATTTAGGGTATTGTTTCAATTTTACTTTTACTTCTTTTAATGACCCTAAAATAGGTATGTTGCACCCATCAAGTTGAATCATACTTTTCGTTTGTGGTAGCATTTGTGCTCCTAAAGTCTTACATATCTCAAGTGGCATCACACTAACAGTTACTGTAGAATCTACCAGAAAATTATGAATGTTCTTTCCTAAAATAATCAACGTTGTTAGGAAAGGAGGTTGCTCTTTCTTGCTTGACATGAAATTATTTGTATCATGTATTGATAATGTGTTAAGACTTTTTGTGAAGTGAACTTGCCTTTTGGGGATTAGGGATTTTTCTTTCTTGGCCACAAGCATGTGAACTATATCACAAATCACATCTTTTATTTTATTCAAGTGTAAAAGGTCGTACATTAAAATGTTAGCTTTAACTTTCTTCAAACCTCAACCAGATCATAAGTATTAGGTATGTGTTTAGCTTTCAGTTGAGGTGGGGCTCTTCCAGTAGAGAAGAGGAGTTTGATCATTGTAGAGCATTTGTTTGGGATGACCCAGTTTGAGTATTTGTGTTGCTTTAACTACGAACTCTTCTATTTGGAGGAGTATAAGGATTATTCCTAGTTTGTTGCTGTGTGTTGTTCATGATGTCACCGAGTCTACGGTAGCGAGTGTTATGTGGGTTGGGGTTGCCTACCATAACTTGTTCCAATGAAGGAACTTCCTCATTGTTAATTTCATGGGGTACATTAAGGACTAGAATAGGGGTTTTTCCATTTTGTTGACCTTGGGTGTTATTGCTATATAATGCAAGAAATTGAGGACGAGTCTTCTCAATCTGTTGCCTAGTATTATGGAAGTGATAAATACTCATCATTGATTGATGTGCTAGGCTTCTTAGATTGTATATGAACCTTGTTGTTGTTTCACTTTAACCTCAACCACTTCATTTGAAAGTTTCTATAGTGAGGTTAATATCTAGGTCATCTGGTCTTGGGTTTGAGTTGTAGGTCTAATAGGATTGGATATCTTATTTGGGTTTATGATGGATTGAATTAAGGCCTTCAATTGATCATCATTCAAATTAGTATTAGATGGAAGGAATGAAGAAGATGTGGAGCCTTGAAAATGATTGTTTGAGGGTTGAGCTAGTTGAAGGGGAAAGAGAGTTTGGAATATAGTATTGTCCATTGGAAAAGTTGGTAGAGATAGAGGGTTAGATTGCATAGGATTAGTAATGCAAATCATCCCAAATTAGGTGTGGATGCTATTCATGAGGGTAATTTGTTCTAACTCCACAGCTTTATCCATTTCTCCCTGTATTTTTGTTATGTTCAGATTAGATTTGATGGCATAGGCAATGAATAGGTCGATGGTAGAGAGGTAAAAATTGAGGATACCATCGGGTTGTGGACACATCTTGTTTGGCACATAGGAAAGCTGATGAAGGAATATGAGATTCCAATCCCTAACATTTTCTTGAGGTATCTTTCTTAAGCTGCTGAAGTTGCTAGATGCTATAACAAGGCTTGTGAATATGTCAAGCTAAATCAAAATCTTATTTTTGAACTCTTGCAATGAGTCAATGGAGGCATTTAGGAGCATCAAGAACCATTGGGTTTCTTTGGTTCTGAATTTTGTCACAAACACCCTACATGCCACATCATTTTGCACAATGTTTTGGATCCCTAGCAAGGTTTCGAAACATTGTATGTGTTGGCAAACACCACTCATAGGGGTTCTGGAATTAAAGAACATGTTTATATTTTGGAGAGATTTCAAGATGTCAAGGTAGTTAGTAAAGTTAAAGGGATTGCTCACCAAGGGAGTTGGAGGTTGATGGGCTACCATCCTAGTCTAAGTTCTCTTAGGACTAGAACTCAGGAAACGTAAAGCTTGTCATTTCCTTAATGCGAATAGATGGGTGACTAGTTTGTTAGGGTGGAGGTAAGTTCACTCATAAAATGAAAAATTACAGAATAAAAATGTTAAAACAAAGCTATAAAATTAAGGAAAGGAATAGAAATATTGCAATAATATATTTTTTAACTTAGAAAAAAACACTAAAATATGTTATTTAAAAAAATATTTTTTTAAAAGGAAAATAAATGCATGAAATTACAATAATTGTAAAATTTTAAATAAAAATAGTAAAATGAAAAATTTAAGAAAAGTAAAATTGAATAGAATGATGAATTAGAACACCACCTTACCAAAGTTAGAACTAATATAAGGCCTACTGAAATGAAGTAATCAATAGAACTAGGAGAAAAAGGTTTGGGGATGTAATAATGAAACTGAAATAGAGTAATAAAATCAAAAATAGGTGATTGTTAATTAGAACCAGTATTAGAAATGGGCCACTAAACATTCAGGTAATTGACATTGGAAAAATAAAAGATTGCAAAGACTAAAAAATAGAAATTTTTAGGTGGCAGAAACTAAATAGTAACCAAAAATAAATGATTGTCACCAAGTGACAAAACTGCAATAGAAAATTTAAAGTTCAAAGAAACTGAAATAGGAAAATCAGAGATTGAGAAACTGTAAAGTAGATGACTAAGAATAGAAATAGGGAAAATGAAATTTTTGGGAAATGGAAATGGAATAGGAATAAGGAAAAGAGTAGAAAATTGATATTTTTGGAAATAGAAATGAAAAACAAGGGTTGAAAACAACCCTCCTTCTAGTGTCAAAAAGGTATTGATGCATAAAATTTGGACACACCAATACTGGGAAAGAAAAACTTATTGTAGGAGACTACTGCCTAGGGCACCTTTTGTATGGGTATAGAAACCCAAGAATAGTCTTAGCTAAAAAGGGCTAAATGACCTTTTAAAAATGGTAAACCAAACTAAAAAATATTGAATTTAAATTAAATTATTTTCTTGAATAAGATAAGTAACTAAAAGAATAAATTTTCCCTAGTTCATGCTGCTGTCGTCGATCTATTGCTACCAATGGTATCCATTGCAGGGTAGGAAGACTTTGACTACTATCGAAGAGGGAGAGAGAGAAAGAAGTGAGATGCACGCACACATACATCATCGTCACTATTATGATCAACACTGTTGCCTTAGGAGCTCATCTACCTATGACGTGGACTAGAAGAAAGGAAAGAGGCAAATAACATCGTTTGTCATAGGCACATCATTTGGGGAGTGATAGAAGGCTACTTGCTGCAGCTTAAAAGAAGAAGGAATAAACGGTCGCCTACTAGTTTGTTAGTTGTTCCTACACATCATTACTGCCAATGGAGAGAAAGAGGTCATACCTACTTTTGGAATGTTCCCACTCCTTACCGTTTGCTACCACTTGTGCTACCGCTGCATGTCAATAGCCACGCACTACCCAGGAAACTTCTTGTGCCACTGCTAGAGTTGATGCTACCTGCCCAAGTTCACTACCACTGCACATGCCATTCAGGTTATGCTGCTAGAGAAAGAGAGAGAGTTACCCACTACAGCTTGAAAGAAAGAGGCATCACTACTATTTTGGTGAGAGAGAAGAAGCTAGATCCCATACTATAGAGGAAGACTACTATTTGTCACCTCTGGGAGAGACTAGAGGTTCTAGCCCAAGATGCTAGGAAAGGCTTGATGTTGCATCCCAAAAAAAAAAAAAACTCGCCCCCTAAAAAAACTCTTTTGGTTTATTTACCATCTCTTTAAATAGCCATTGCAACCCCTCAGGAATGATGCCCATGTTCAGCTATAATTGTTACCAACACTGGCTTGCATTATTCTGCACCTTCTTAGGCTATTACCTCCAGCACCATCCTATTCTAGGCATTATGCTACATTGAACGTCATCAGTTTTAGCCATCACCTACGTTAGTTACGAACCACGTTCTGCCGCCATCATGAATGCACATCCATTTATGTGTTTTTTTAATTATTCTCATTAACTTTGCAACAAATGCCTTGGCTTGTGTAAGGATGTTATGCTCTTGTCCTTTGTTGTGGCTGAGTTGCTTAGTGGAAATGTAGATTCATACACTCTTTTTCTAGTAGTTTTTTCCTAGAAGGAAATGCTCATTGAAAGAGTAGCCCCATTGGTTAGAGAAATGCACATGCAAATAAGACTAGAATGAACCATTTTGAATACTCCCCTACTTCAGTTAATATTGAGGGATCTTGACCAAGTGTTGAAAGAATCTAGTTCATGAAGAGAAACACAAAGGAGAAGGCTGTGCTCAATAAAAGTAGAATAATCATAGTTCTTTGTAGAAGAATTCCATGCAATTGGTATTGCCTTGCATCATATCATTGGCCACACAGTGTTGTTAAAGCTTCTTCTATTCCTTCGTGTTCATATCCACATAAACAATGGTGTTGTAATTTTCTGTAATCGTGTCTTGGAAATAATTGATGTCTTGTCACAATATTAAAATTCTAACACCAAATTTTTTTTTGGCCAAAAAATGAAAATCAAGGAAGAAAGGTCAGTTTTCCATGAATTAAATCTCTTCAGAGGCATTAGGCATCAATCTAAGGGTTTTTGAATAAACTCTTCCTAATTTTTCTTCATATTACAACATAGGTACTTAATTACATATTGAATTAGTGCATGATGTTTTAAAATGTTTACATGAAAAATGGTTATTCTTAAGTTTGCTAAGAAAAGTGGAACTCACTTTGATTTATTGCATTTTTTTATGGAGATGATAGGATATAAGATAAAATTCAATTTGTGGAAAATTTTGGCTTAGTTTCTTGGTATCTGAAGAGTTCAGTGTCCACCATTTTCTCTAAATGGTTTTCTTTAATCATGGATCATTTTAAACCTACCCAGTCAACATCCAAATCCTACATCAAACCAACAAGGCATTCTTCATGAAAGAACCTATGGAATCTTGAAAACCGAGGAATTCTTTTTAAATCTTCATTGATCCCAATTGAAATAATTTTAAAAGTAATTTTTTAAATAATTATGAAGTTTGACAATATTTTTTTGTGTAATCAAAACTATTAATCATGGTCCCATGCTTAGCATGGGTGAGGTTTACACCAACACTTAGCCCCCAAACTTTAATTACATGCAAGTGCAAGGATAAAAAAACCATTTTAAGATGATGCAACAAATAGAAAATCAAAAACATCATAAAACATACACAAATTAAAACTTGAAAGAAAACTTTACTAATCTAAATATGATTAAAATAACCATATAATCAAAAGAGAAATAGACATTGGCCACCCTTAACACACCCTCTTATTTAATTAAAATCTAAATATGTAATTTATTATTTTAACTACACACACACACACAAAATTAAAATAATTAAGATCTCATTCCTAATCTTCCCACATGGTAAAAGTCAAAAGCATGTGAACTACCTTGAGCACAAGGCCTATACTAAACTTAATGAGGATAAAAAAACCATTTTAAGATGATGCAACAAATAGAAAATCAAAAACATCATAAAACATACACAAATTAAAACTTGAAAGAAAACTTTACTAATCTAAATATGATTAAAATAACCATATAATCAAAAGAGAAATAGACATTGGCCACCCTTAACACACCCTCTTATTTAATTAAAATCTAAATATGTAATTTATTATTTTAACTACACACACACACACAAAATTAAAATAATTAAGATCTCATTCCTAATCTTCCCACATGGTAAAAGTCAAAAGCATGTGAACTACCTTGAGCACAAGGCCTATACTAAACTTAATGAGGAGGACAAGCTTAAGTTAGATCATGGCTAGACACAACTTTTAGATTTTTCTTCCTTGGGATTCTATTTTTTTGACATTTTGAAAGGGAATGGGTGAAAAGTGATTATTTGCTTTTTTTTTTTAAATTTTGGAAAAAAGAGGAGTGGAGGATAGGGTGAGGATTGTTGCTAGACCCCATCACACTCAAGAACTTATTACACTACCAATGAACATGGTCTTCATTCTTTTTTTGTTATTTTTTAAAGGAAATTTTGCTCATGGTGTACTTCAATCTTAAGGTAGGAATTCCAACACAAGTTTGGACGATTAGCTACTTTGCAAAATAGAAATTTTCATAACTTTGCCCATGGTGCAGTTCAACCATTGTGTATGTGCCTTTGATTATAATTTGATGGCATCATAGCAGGTCTCTTGGATGGCTAAGGGTTCTCAAGTGGAGATGAACACACTTCACCCCATTGTTCATAGGATAGATATGGATCATCACACTTAAGGGCTAGGGCTAATGAGAGGGAAAATGTGGTTTCCAAGGTCAGTTAGTGATTATGGCTAGCCATTCTCCAACATCACCTATCCTACATTCACATGATTATGATAATTACATGATAAGTTAGCATAAATCCCATGCCCCATAATCCAACATAACCAATAAGACTAAAACCTTGAAATGGACTGGCTAGAATCATGGTATTATTGAAATATAAAATATAAAGGAGACTTCATGTAATAGTAATAGGATATATATAAAGCATTATTTTTGGATGGTGTTTTGATGAACTAATGCTTAGTAACTCAAAGACCACAATGATTATTAAAATCATATGAAAAACAAAATCAAAATCAAAACAATATGCTAAGAAAGAAATGATGGAAATGCAAAGAAAACATGCAAATGCAACTATATACAAATGAAATGCATGGAAAAGGGGAAGAAAAAATACAACTAAGGATCTACCAGGTGTCCATGTGGGGCACTTGAGTAGAAATGCTTCAAATAAAATGCATTAAAGTTCCAATGTAACTTATGTCCTTGCACATCAACAATTATGTATACATTGGGGCCAATGGCATTTGTAACTTGGAATGGGCTTGACCACATAGGAGAGAACTTACTTTGAAGATTTGTTCAACTAGATGCTCTACCTCTTTTTAGTGCTAGATGTCCTATCTTAAAGGCTTTACTTGCATGTTTCTTGTCAAGCCATCGTTTAATAATTCGTCGATGATTAAGATTACAAAAATCAAGATCTAATCTTGATTTGCTCATTTGTTTTCTGTTAGGCACTAAACTTAAACATTTTGTAAGATGAATAATTCTAGACCCTAGAATTTTATCAAGTTTTCCTTTCATATAAGTTCCAATCTTAGGTCTAATAGGTCTAGGTCTTGGTGGGTCATTGAATATAGCCTTTCTAGGAGCATGTTCCATGGATGTGTCGATAAAATTTAGCACACCTTCAAATGTTTTAAAAGGTAGGATCTTATTTATATCTTTGTCTTCCCCTAAAGGTGATGGATTACTTAGACAAAATCCATCATGTTGTTGATAAGGTAAGATGTCTCCATAGATTTCTTCACCTTGTCTTGAACTTTGATAGGATTGGGTGGAATCTATATGAGAGACAAGATTTATTTTTGTAGTTCCACTCACATGGTCATTTATATCATGTTCACTATGCTCAACCTCAATAAGCCCAACATAAAGATTAGTGTTTTGATTTTCCAAAGATTGATTTTTTTTATCCAAGGTTGTAACTACTTGATTGTAGAAGGGTTCTCTAGGTATAGTAATGTATTTAGATTTTCCTTTGATAGGGATCAACAGTGTTGAGAAATCCAACCTAAATAATCCCCAAAACGTGGCTTCAAAATTCCTAGATAAGAGCACACCATAAGTGGATGACATATCAACTACTAGGATATCCATGTAACATGTAAATTTAGGGTATTGTTTCAATTGTACTTTCACTTCTTTTAATGACCCTACAATAGGTATGTTGCACCCATCAAGTTGAATCACACTTTTAGTTTGTGGTAGCATTTGTGCTCCTAAAGTCTTACATACCTCAAGTGGCATGACACTAATAGTTTCTATAGAATTCATTAAACATATATGGATGTTCTTTCCTAAAATAATCAACGTTGTTAGGAAAGGAGGTTGCTCTTTCTTTCTTGACATGAAATTATTTGCATCATGTATTGATAATGTGTTAAGACTTTCTGTGAAGCAAACTTGCCTTTTGGGGATTAGGAATTTTTCTTTCTTGGTCATAGGCATGTGAACTATATCCCGAATCACATCTTTCATTTTATTCAAGTGTAAAAGGTCATACATTAAAATGTTAACTTTAACTTTCTTCAAATCCTCAACTAGATCATAAGTCTTAGGTATGTCTTTGGCTTTCAGTTGAGGTGGGGCTCCTCTAGGTAGAGAAGGGGAGTTTGGTCATTGTAGAGCATTTGTTTGGGATGGCCTAGTTTGATTATTTGTGTTGCTTTGACTAGGAACTCTTCTATTTGGTGGAGTATAAGGATTATTCCTAGTTTGTTACTGTGTGTTATTCATGATGTCACTGAGTCTACAGTAGTGAGTGTTATGTGGGTTGGGATTGCCTACCATAACTTCTTTCAATGAAGGAACTTTCTCATTCTAAATTTCATGGGGTACATTAAGGACCATAACAGGGGTTTTTCCATTTTGTTGATGTTGGGTGTTGTTGCTATATAATGAAACAAACTGGGAACAAGTCTTCTTAGAATGTTGCCTAGTGTTATGGAAGTGACAAATACTTGTCATTGATTGATGTGCTAGGCTTCTCAGATTGTATATGAACCTTGTTTTTTTTTCACTTTAACTCAACCACTTCATTTGAAAGCTTCTGTAGTGAGGTTAATATCTAGGTCATCTGGTCTTGGGTTTGAGTTGTAGGTCTAATAGGATTGGATATCTTGTTTGGGTTTATGATGGACTGAATTAAGGCCTTCAATTGATCATCATTCAACGTAGTGTTAGATGGTAGGAATGAAGAAGATGTGGAACCTTGAAAATGATTATTTGAGGGTTGAGCTAGTTGAAGGGGAAAGAGAGTCTAGAACATAGTATTGGCCATTGGAAAAGTTGGTAGAGATAGAGGGTTAGATTGCGTAGGATTAGTAATGCTCATCATCCCAAATTAGGTTGGGATGCTGTTCATGATGATAATTTGTTCTAACTCCATATCTTTAGCTATTTCTCCCTATATTTCTATTATGTTTGGATTAGATTTGATGGCATAGGCAAAGAATGGGTTGATGGTAGAGAGGTAGCATTTGAGGATACCATCGAGTTGTGGACACATCTTGTTTGGCACATAGGGAAGCTGATGAAGGAATCTAAGATTTCAATGCCTAACATTTTTCCTAGGTAGCTTTCTTAAGTTGTTGAAGTTGCTAGATGCTATAGTAGGGCTTGTGAATCTATCAAACTGAATGAAAATCTTATTTTTGAACTCCTGCCATGAGTCAATGGAGGCATTGGGGAGCATCAAGACCCATTTGGTTGCTTTGGTTCTAAATGTTGTCATAAACACCCTATATGCCACATCATTTTTGACAATGTTGTGGATCCCTAGTAAGGTTTTGAAACATTGTATGTGTTGGCAGGCATCACTCATAAAATAAATGTATGAAATTGCATTAATTGTAAAATTTTAAAGGAAAATAGTAAAATGAATAATTTTAGAAAAGTAAACTTGAATAGAATGATGAATGAGAATAGCACCTTACCAAGTTAGAACTACGATAAGGCCTACCAAAATGAAGTAATCAACATAACCTAGAACAAAAAGGTTTGGGGTTCTAAAAATGAAATTGAAATAGAGGAATAAAACCAAAAATAGGTGACCCTTAACTAGAATCAGTATTAGAAATAGGCAACTAAACATTTAGGTAATTGAAATTGGAAAATAAAAACTTTCAAACACTGAAAAATAGAAATTTTTAGGTACCAGAAACTGAATAGTAATCGAAAATAAATGATTTTCACCAAGAGAGAAAATTGCAATAGGAAATTTAATGTTTAAAGAAATTGAAATAGGAAGAACAGAGATTGAGAAACTGTAATGTAGATGACTAAGAACAGAAACAGGGAAAATGAAATTTTTAAGAAATGGAAACAAAATAGAAATGGGAAAAAGAGTAGAAAATTGATATTTTTGGAAATAGAAATGAAAAACAAAGGTTGAAAAACAACCCTCCTTATAGCGCTAAAAAGTTCTTGATGCATAAAATTTGGATGCATCAACACTAGGAAAGAAAACCTTCTTTTAGGAGACTATTGCCTAGGGTGCCTCCTGTATGGGTATAGAAACTTGAGAATAGTCTCAATTGAAGAGGGGTACATGGCCTTTTGAAAATAGTAAACCAAAGTAAAAAATTTAAAATTTAAATTAAATGATTATCTTGAATAAAATAAGTAACTAAAAGAATAAAATTTCTTTGGTTCCTGTTGCTACCACCAGTCCATCACTACTGGTGGTGTCCATTGTCGGCAGGAAGACTTTGATCATCATTGAAGAGGGAGAGAGAGAGAGAAGAAGTGAGATGCACACACATGTATGCCGTTGTCATTGTCATGATCACCATCTTTGCCTTGGGAGCTCTCTTGCATATCATGCAGACCAGAAGAAAGAAAAGAGGTAGATGGCATCATCTACTGCAGGCACACTAGTGAGAGATAGAAGGCTACCTATTACAGTGTAAAAGAAGAAGGAAGAAACTACCACCTACTAGTTTCTTAGCCATTCCTATGAACTGCTACACCAATAGAGAGAGAGAGGTCATTTCCACTTTTGGAACATTGCCACTCCTTGGCCTCTACTGCCACTTGTGTTACCATTGCACGTTAACAACCACACACCACCCAGGAAACTTCCTACACCGCTGCTGGAGTTGATGCCACTTACCCAAGCTGATTGTCATTGTGCACATCATTCAGGCTATGTTGCTGGAGAGAGAGATAGAGTTGCTCATTGCAGCCCCAAAGGAAAAGACACTACCACTATTTTGGTGAGAGAGAAGAAGCTACATCCCACACTGTAGAGGGAGATCACTGTTTGCCACCTTTGGCAGAGACTAGAGGTTCCAGCCCAAGATGTTGGGGGAGGCCTAATGCTGTGTCCCAAAAAAAAAAAAACCTTGTCCCTCCCCGCCCCCCCAAAAGTCTTTATGATTCTTCTACCACATCTTTAAATAGTGACTGCAACCCCATAATAATGATTCCCACATTTAGCTATAACCATTGCCAACACCATTCTATTGCATTCTTCACCTTCTTGGGCCATTACCTTCACCACCACATTCTAGGAATTATGTTGCATTGAATGTCATCAGTTTCAACCATCACCCACATTAATTATAGCCCAGATTCTATCGCCATCATGGATGCACATCCATTTTTGTGTTTTTTTATTATTCTCATTAACTTTACAATAGATGCCTTAGCTAGTGTAAGGATGTTATGCTCTTGTCCTTTGTTGTGGCTAAGTTGCCTAGTGGTAATGTAGATTCATACACTCTTTTTTTGGAAGTTTTTGCCCATAAGGAAATGCTCATTGAAAAAGTAGCCCCATTGGTAGGAGAAATGCACACACAAATAAGATTGAAATAACCCATTTTGAATACTCCCATGCTTCAGCTGATATTGATGGATCTTGACCAAGTGTTGAAAGAATCTAGTTCATGAAGAGAAACATAATGGAGAAAGCTACACTCAGAAAAAGTAGAATAATCATAGTTCTTTGTAGAAGAATTCCATGCAATTGGTATTGCCTTGCATCATATAATTGGCCACATAGTATCTCTAGAGCACTTGCTATTTCCTTTAACTGTGTCTTAGAAATAATTGATGTCTTGTCACAATGTTAAAAGTCTAACACCAACAAAATTTTTTTTTGGGAAAAAAAAAACACCAATCAAGGAAGAAAATTTTATTTTTCCTAAATTAAATCTCTTCAGAGGCATTGGGCATCGGTTTGATGGTTGTTGAATCAACTTTTCCTAATTTTTCTTCATATTACAACATAGGTACTTAATTACATATTGAATCAGTGCATGTTGTTTTAAAATGTTTTCATGAAAAATGGTTATTCTTAAGTTTGCTAAGAAAAGTGGTACTCAATTTGATTTACTACATTTCGTTTATGGAGATGATATGATATAAGCCAAAATTCAATTTGAGAAAAATTTTGGCATAGTTTCTTGGTATCTGAAGAATTTAGTGTCTACCATTTTGTCTAAATAGTTTTCTTAATTGTGGATTATTTTAAACTTGCCTTGTCAACATCCAAATCCTACATCAAACCAACAAGGCACACTTCATTAAAGAACCTATGGAATCTTGAAAATTGACAATTTTTTAAAGCTTCTTTGATCCCAATTGAAATAATTTTAAAAGTAATTTTTAAAAATAATTGTCAAGTTTGACAATATTTCTTTTTGTGGAATCAAAACTATTAATCATGGCCCTATGCTTAGCATGGACGAGGTTGACACTAACAACAACATAGTTCAACATGATGTGGCCTGTAGGTCTTTTGTCACTAGCTTCTGAGGCATAACAACTCAATGGTTTCTAATCCTTCCTAATTCATCAATCTCAACATAGAACAACTTCAAATCACATTTCCTCTCTCAATTTGACAAGTTGACTAGCTATACTATAGCTTCTAGTGCCTTTACTAGCCTTTGAAAGCTTAGTGGAGAAATAATTAGAAATTATAATTTAAGGTTCCTCCAACAATTGTCATATGTTCCTAGTGAGATGCAACCACAACTAGAAGGAATCTTAAGCTTTTTCCTCTTGACCATAGATCATTTATTTGCATATGTAATGAAATTTGATCCTAATATTATTGACTTGCAAGGAACCATGTCCAAAGTAGTCAAACTTGAATAAATCACTTTAACAAACTCTTTACAATCCACTGCAAAACTCTTGGCTTATGATGAGTTGCAGATTGGCCATGTTGACTAGGCCCCGTCGACTAGGTTGCGTTGACTAGGCCCCATCGACTAGGTTGCGTTGACTAGGCCTCATCAATGTAGGATATGTTCTTACCTATAAATACATGCCAACCCATAGTATTTGGGTAGCATCTTGTCATAGTTGTAATGAAACTCTTGAAGTTTTTACACTTGAAAGTTAGAATATTTTCCCGAGTGTCTATAGTAGGAGTCATTGAGTATACAGATCTTTATTCAAGCATTATTGGACCTAAGCACAATAGTGTATGCAACATCTTGATAAACCTTGCAACATTTTGGATAGCTTAAATGTTTTACTTATGCATTTAATGATTTTAGTTATTTATTCAATGTTTCTCAATAATTAAGCTAATTAAGTAATTAAGTGAGATAAGCTAAATAACGATTAAGTAAACACATAAGTAAGACTACTTTAAGCATGCGTATGACATTTGGTAATCCTAGCAGTGCTTAACACTTAGTAACCTAGCAATGTTATATGTGTTCAGGATGTGTATAGTAAGTGGAATCAAATACTTATGCTAGAACTAGTTAAAAAATAGTTAGCCAATTAGATTAAAATAGAAATTAAATTACTTTATTCTTTATCCTATTTATTTGAAGCACCAAAATCAAAAAATATAAAATAATAAGAATGATGTGCCTCAATTACACTTAAACCATACCCTTGAGCTTCACGAGTGTAGTTGGGAAGACAACAAACATTTTCAACACCTAGTTTACTTCCTAGAGAACTAGTGCACTGGAAAACTATAGAGTCTATAGAATTCAACCAGATCACACATGAACACTTCGTGATTTGTATGGTTGAGCACAGGGGTACTTTGTCACTCATCATTGGTGCCATTGTTGGGGACTCTTTTTGTTGAAACCTATGCTATCTAAGATTAGCGAACATTATTAGCATCATTGGATGAACCCTAAAGTTAACATCATTTTTAAATAATATAATTACAAAATCACACTAATATTTTATTTGTATTGTAAAATGTCTTCTTCTCACAATTGTGATGATGCTAAACCACTAGTTCCTATGAATGTAAGGTGGTATATACTCATCCAGATGAGTATGTGCTTGATTTCACTTTCATCCTGCATCAGGATGAATAATTGCAATGATGTGACATAGAAGGCAACATTGTAATGCCTCTTGATCGATCTGTGTCCATGATGTTGTTTCAAACACTTAAGAAGTTAGGCATCCAAGATCTTCAAGAGGAGTACATTGTGCATGATTATAACTACTAGGACTATCATCTCACTGAAACACAATGTTGGAGAGATGAACACCTAGAGAAGCACCATGATGAAGGGAAATGGTTCACCAATCCCTTGTTCCTACTAAATCAAGATGATAATGAGGACCCTTCCTCTAGGAGCTCTCAACATGAAAATTCTCCATCCTTTGTTACTAGTGATGGGGGGTGCAACCATAAATTAGCAACCACTATCAACAATCTAGGATAAGGTAAAGATGGTAGTCAAGGTAGGAGCTCGAAAAAGCATCAAGATGATAAGAAAACTAACGAACAAGGCCATTACAACAAAAGGGAAATTGGTAGAGACCATGGTGGAGGTAGTCCTCTTTCCTCTTCATGCTCTTTATTTGCATCTTCTTCTTCCTCTTCTTCCAGTTCTGACAAATACTGCAGAAGGAATAATCATAATGGAGGTGAATAATTGAAAAATAATACTAATCACCAGGTCCACAATGAATGAAGGTGTAATAGAAGACATCATCAACAACAAAAAAATAATGATGAAGATGAGCCATTACTGGAAACCTAAAGCATGCTAAATGTTGTAGAGGCTGTACAAATTCCAACCAAGCATGTGAGGGATAGTCAGATCAAGCACCTAGATATGAACTATATTCTACATTTAAGGGGGAATATAACTTTGATCCACAAAATCATCTACAAGCCTTTCATGATGTCTACACCTTACAAAACATCAAAAACGACAAGTAGAAATTGGAGCTATTTCTTAGGACACTCATTAAAGAGGTAGAAAGCTGGTATTAGTCCTTGTAACTAGAATCCATTCACATATGGAGTACCATGCTAGAACTATTTAATGAAAAATACCAAATGTATTCTACAGTGTCCAATCTAAGATGAAAAATTTAAGGTTGGAAATAGGGAACATATGGGATGCCACCATGGGTAGATATTATTCTCTCTTATGCCAATGCCATGGCCATGATTATTCTTAGAGGGAACAACTCCACCCCATCATAGATGGGCTAAGAGTAGAAACCAGAAGAACTCTTGGGGTTTATGCCCAAGGGAGACTTTGCAAACGAAGAGCTCATTAGATCCAAAGGCTAATTGAGGAGGTAGAAAAAGAAGAAGGTGAGTTGAGAAAGAGAGAAAGTGTAGGAGAATAAACTAGGGATCCTTTCATCAAGAAAAGGGAGGTTTGATTTTTTGATGAGGAGGAGTCACCATTTGATGAGGCGGTGAATAGAAAAACCTTGTTTATCCAAAAATCTATTTTTGATATTTTGAAAAATGTTTATAAAATATGGGACTCTTTGGATGCAAAATTCCAAATTTCTATGAAGATTGTTGAAGAATCTAAAGAGTAGAATAGTGATCACGATCAAAGAAGGTGGAAAGAAGTTGAACATGCCTACCAAAGAGGTAAGGGCAAAGCTGTTGCAATAGAAGAAGTTGTGGAGATGAACTTCAATGATGATGTTGGGTGTGACATTTGTGATGTCACACTTACAAGAGTCTAGGATGTACATGCTAAATTCTTGACTAGTAAGGAGGTAAGCACCTAGATGATTGTCTTATCCTCAAGGCAATCCAAGGTAGTTCCACTAGCAACAACAAGCTTACTATCCAAGTGGAGCTCCACCACAACCATATGAGAAATACTAGTAGTGGCACCAATCACAGTCATGGGGAATGCCACCACGAAGACAGTAATACCCTTATAGGCAACTAGATCCATACGGGTACTATGTTTAATAGCCCATTTATCCACATGGCTCTACCAGCCATGCCTCTTTCCAACATCACTATTATCCTCTAGAGTACCATCAAACTCATTCACACATCCTTACCATCCTCCACATATCCTTACCATCTATTTGAGGGAAACCCCCATATCCTTACCATCCTCCACATCTTTTTACACACATCTCCCTACCCTCAACTTAGTTACCTCATGCTCTTTCCGTGTAAGGAAAAATTCCCCCACAGTCATAGCAATGAAATGCTACGAGGGTTATAAATTTACAATCATCCTTCTAGCTAAGTGGTTCAGATAATAGATCCATGAAACGACCATTTTTCCAACCTAATAGTCCTCCCAAACCCTCACAACCTAATGTGGCTAGTCACTCTATATCTTCAACATCCTCAACCTTTGCCCGAAACACATTTGAGGGCCCTTCAAACCAAATGCCACCTTATATTTACTTTGTGATGTTAACTCATGCTATTTCCAGTTGGATCAAGGCTAGCAACCTTTCCATGAAGAAATATAATCCAAGAAGTCCTCTTATTTACTTACAGATCATTGGACATGAGGCATGTAAGGCTCTTCTTAATTCTAGCTCTGGTGTTAATCTCATCTCCCATGATATATACAAGGTGTTGAACCTACCATCTCTCAAGAAGAGAAATATTCATTTGGAATTGGTAGACTAGTCCATTGGCCTTCCTCTTCATCATGATGATCTATAGTATAAAAAACCTTCACAAACCTTCAAAAATTTTGGAAGTAGTATTGCTCTTGATTGATGCTTAATAAGCAATGCTGAGGGTTGAAGGGATTTAAAACAAGCTTAATGCAAGAGTTCTAAACCAGTGTGCTACTAGTAAGGAGATGGATTATGCAAGTGATGTTTGTAAAAACATTAAGTAAAAACCAATTCTTCACATATGCATCTCATGCGAAATCCCCATTGTCAAATTCATGCATTGAACCCATGATGCATTGATAATTCAAAGGGGAAAAAATTTTGCAACGTTGGGATGGTGGGAGTTTTGAAATTGAGAATAAAATTTGAATTTGGATGGGTCCCACAAGATTCCACCCAAGAAATGAAGGTTTACAGCCTAAAAATCCATCTACGCTGGGGTTTAACCTCTTTAAAGCCCATGAAATCATTTTGTAACTTGAAACCTTCCTTACTCACACTAGTCAGCATGGATCTAGTGTGGGTCTAGGAATCCCATGTCCAAAATAAGAAAACCCAAACACCCCATGCCAAATTTAATAGCTAGATGTCACCATCAAAAAACATCAAGCCATGAGAGAAGTTGGAACTCATCATACCACCTTTCATTTTTGGAAACAACATTGAGCAAGGACCCTTTCAGACTGGCCAATGTTGCTCAAGGATGAATGACATCCACAAATAGTAACCAAGGAACCGTTTGACCTCAAAATGGACTCACAAAGCCTAAAACCCCATTATAAGCCTTCAGTAGCAATGAAACCTAATAAACATAATCAAAAGTAATAAACATCATGGATTTTAGTGGAGCCATGTTGGGGGGCACCCATCCATGCTGACTAGCATGGCCCAAACATGGCTGAATGGGGTGTGACCAAAAAATTGCCCAAAGAAACCTTCAAATCAACATATCATGACCTTAACACCTCCCCACAATCTTTGGTAGCCAAAAATCAACAAATAATAAGCCTAATTTGGTGGTATGATCACCATGCTAAGGAATCCCTCACTCATGTTGGGTAGTGTGGTTCTAGTGTGGGTACCCTGGAGATGACCTAGAAAAACCCATAAATGCACTAAAATAGCCTAAAAACTCATGATTATGACCTTAAAACCTTGATAGAGCCTTCAAAGGTCATAAAATGCTAGAAAATAAGCCACAAGTTGCAAAAGATATCATCTCCCCTCCACTTGCATTGGAGCCATGTTGGTCAACATGGCCTAGAGGGGATGATCACAAAGATAACAAAAAGCCTTCAAAATTATCAATTTTGAGAACAAATCCTAGCTATCAACATCAAGAATCCCAGGGGCTCAAAAACTTAGTCGATTCAATGCTAGAACTCACCATAAGTTAGTAGTCTAATGTAGCCATGCTAGTAATTTTTTTTACTTATTTTAGTAGTACTTCAACATATCAAAAAGCCTAAAACTTAGCCCAGTAGAGCCTAGGACCCTAAGACCTTAAAATGATAGTAATTTAGCCTTATTGTAATCATAAAAATCCATTAGACACACTCACCCATGATAGAGTAATGTTGCCCAGCATGGCTAGGGAGGGTACAACCATACCAAAGCTCAAATAGCCATCAAACATGGATAGTTGCAAGCCTGAACCTCAAACATGACTACTAGCAATCCTAGAGACTTGAAAACTTGGTCAACTTGCCTCTAAAAGCAATCAAGAACCAAAAAGATAAAGTATCGATGCCGAGGGGCACTAGAGGCATGCTAGCCAACATGTCCCCAACATGGGTAAGGCCCCCAACAGGATTTTCCTAGCATAACACCCATCAAATGATCCTAAGACTTCACTATGGGTTCATATAATCATAAAACCCTAGATTCGGCTACAATTTGATCCTACAATCATCAAGGTTGTCCTATCCACATTGAAACCCCTCCATTCACACTAGGTAGTGTGGCTCTAGGGGGTAAGACCTAAAAACTCACTTTTATTACAAATTTTGACCTCCAAAATGATCAATTTTAACCATTGTGATCCTATGTTTCCCTAAGAAGTCCATGAGACACTAATTTTAATCCTTTAGATACCATAATTCCAATTTTCCTTGGCACACATGCTAGGGTCACATTGGCTAGCATTGCTCCAATGTGGGTGGTAGCTACAAGCTTCATTTATGACTTCTAGAGAGTCAAATTGATGCTAGAATTGGAAAATTTTCTCCCCCAATACACTGCATTGACTGTATAGGCTCTCAAGAGTTCAAAATTGATCAAAATTAATTTGGGAAGCTACATGACCATCCTATCCATGTTGGGGGAATCCCACCCATGTTGGCTAGCATGGCTCCAGCGTGGATGCATAGAAAAACCTTATTTTGATATAAAATAGCCTCAAAATAGCTTTCATAGATGCTGAAACCCACTTGTTAACATTATAGCCCCTTACCATGGCCCACCAAAGCCTAAAACTAGCAAAATCTAGTCATTTTAACTAGTATTTGCCTTGTTTTATCACACATTTTTCACCTTGGGTAGTTTGACCTTGTTTCATGGTGTTTCAACTTATTTTTACCTTGTTATGCATTGTTAACTTTATTATCATTAGTTAACCTCATGTAGGTTCTACATAACTCCAGTTTCATCATATCTATGTTATTCTCTTTATTGTGACCTTTGTTTAGACTTTGATTGGTGTTAGGTGATGGGGTTTGATCATCCTTGATCATTATTCAACACCATGTAACCATCATCTAGCCTGTTAAGACCTAAAACTAGAAAAATGTAGCCATATTTGATTTTGTATGACCTTGTATTGGCTTGAAATCATACCTTATAGCCTTTATTAATCTTATTTGGATACTTGTGTGGCCTTTGTTTCAACATGTTTTTCTTGGTTATGCACTATTACCAAGGTATCTTGCATTATTATTAACATTAGTTTTTTGGTTTTTATCAATTTTATTATGTTTGTTATCCAAGTACCACTTGATGTGCTTATGGTTGACATGCAGGATTGGAATATGGATACCTGGGAATAGATTAGTTTACCTTTGTCCTAAGTGGGCTCCATGGTGATGTTGAATGATATGTTAATTCTAATTACTTGGATCTTGAACCTGAGAGTCTCATCAACTATATAGATTTTGTAGAGAAAACTCTAGAATGGCTTTAAAACCTAGTCAAAGCTTTTGACCTTAAAGTTGGTGACATTACTAAAGACTCTCTAGCTAAGGTTCCTATCATGCCACATAGTGGTAAGGAGAAAATACTAAAATTAAATTCTTCACTAGAACCTCAACAGGCTCAAGACATCACCAAGGTTTTCCATGTCAACATTAAGACCTTTTCCTAGTTATAAGAGGATATGTCAAGTCTGGACCCATGCCTAGTGCAACATAACATCATACTCAATCCTAGCATTAAACTATTCAAGCAAAAGGTTCATAAGCTTAGACCTAATTTGGCCCTAGCAGTTCGTGATGATATCACAACACTATACCAAGTTAGTTTCATCAAAGTTATTGATTACATAGAATGGGTGTCCAACATAGTGGTAGTCCCTAAGAAAAATGGAAGTATATGTATTTGCATAGATTCGAGAGACTTAAATATGGCAACCATCAAAGATGATTTTCCTTTGCCTAGTATTGATCAACTTATCGATACTATGGCTAGATATGACTTATTATCCTTTACAGATGGTTTTTTTTGGATATAACTCGATTAGGATTAACCTAGAGCATTAACTTAGTAGGACCTTCATGAGCCCTTGGCTTACCTTTTATTACACTATGATGCCTTTTGGCCTAAAGAATGTAGTAGTAACATAACAAAGAGCTATGATGTATATCTTTAGTGACTATATGTTAGGATTGCTCAATGATTACATAGATGATATAGTTATTAATTCCAAAGTGGCCAATGATCATGCCCATGACCTTGACCTTGTAATTAAATGATGCCTCAAATATGAGCTTAGGCTAAATCCCAAGAAGTGTATCTTTGATGTCAAAATTGGTAAGATGCTTGGCTTTGTAGTATTTGAAGTAGGGATACATGTCGATTCTAATAAAGTTAAGGCCATCTAACTTGGTAGCACCAACTACCATTAAGGAGCTTTGGGGACTACAAGGTAGATTAAAATTTATTCATAGGTTCATCTTTAGGCTTACAGATAAGCTACAACCCATGCAATACTTACTTAAGAAAGGAGTTCACTATGAGTGGACAACTCAATGCCAAGAGGCCTTTGAAAACCTTAAGCAAGAGTTGGCACAACTACTGATGGTCTATCCCCCGCAAAAGGGTAAGCCCTTTTATATCTACCTTACCATATTTAATGTGTTCATTACCTCTCTACTCTATTATAAATGAGATGATGGAGATAAATTGCCAATATACTACCTTAACCATCCATTGATAGCCTATGGGACCTGATAAACTGAAGTAGAGAAGTATTGTCTAGCCCTAGTCTTCCAATTGAAGAAGTCATGATATTACCTCTTTAGGGGCCAAGTCAACATCATTTTCAAAGATAATGTACTTAGAGCCATAATGATCAATATCTATGAGAGTAGTTGGATAGTCCATCAGAAAGCCATAATAATAGAGTTTGACCTTCATTATGTCTTCCAAGCCTCAACAAAAGGTCAAGTTATAGCTACATAACTCATTGATTCCCCTGTTGATGACCATGCAACCATTGATCCTGAATTCCCTAACAAATATGTTAGCATTGTTAACTAAGTGCCTGAGGACTATGAGATGGTCATGAACTTTGATGGAGCTTCAACCATGCATGGGGCTAGTGTTGCTACCATTATAACATTTCCATTTAGTGAAATCCAACCCTTCAACTATCATTTTAAATTTCCATGTAGCAACAATGTAGCAAAGTATGAGGGTTTGATTAGGGGAATGATGGTAGCTTGAGACCTAGGAATCAAATGCTTAATGATCAAAGGTGATTCACAACTTATAGTTAACAAGGTAACTGAAGTTTATGCATGTAAAGCTAAATATTTGCAACCTTATTATGACCTAGGAAAGAAACTGATGCAACAATTTACAGACATCGATATCCAACATGTACCTCTAAATGAGAACACCATAGTCGATGCCATTACAATGCTAGCCATTAGTGTGATGCTAGATTTTATTAGTAAGTTGCCCTCCTTAATCATGAACTATGCTATTCCCATCACACAAGACATTGAAGAAAACTCCATAACCATAGTTCATACTATTTCTACAAAGGAGTGGTATGATGATATCAAGTTTTACCTTATGCATGGTGAACCTTCACAAGGCCTGATTGTTGCCTAAAAGGATGCTATACAAAAATGATCAAAATAGTATTTCATGGTAGGTGATAACACATTATGTTGATGGTCCTATAATTGAATATTGTTAGTATGCTTGGGAAAAGTTAAGGCCTACATAGTTGTAGAGTAGGTTCACAAGGGTGTATGTGGGGGACATATAGGACCTAGAGCCATAACCAAAAAGATCAAACGGTTAGGCTATTATTAGCCCTATATGAAAAGCGACTATCTATAGAAGGTCAAAAATTGTCACACTTACCAACTATATAGCAACTTGATATTTGTGCCATTGATTAAGTTACACACTACTCAGATAACTTGGTCATTCCAATGGTGGGGGTTGGATATCATTGAACCTTGATGGGACACGATATCGCATCTTCCCCTGCGATATTGCATACGCGATATTGCAGTGCACCGTCAAATCTATAATGGCTCTCCCTTGTTTCTAATTATAAGCCTAGACCATAGCGAAACTCTAGTAGTTTGATCCCTCCAGAGATAGAATATTTTCCATGTGCCCATAGTAGGAGCTCCAAAGTGAACGGATCTTTATTCGAGCAAATATTGTACCTGAACACAAGTTTGTGTACGGCAATAAAGACGAACTTCTTGGATAAACCTTGTAGTGCATGGAATAGGCTAAATAGGATTTTATTTATTGTTATTTACTGTTTACCATTTAATGCTTTATTATTAATTAAATCTCTCTCAACCCTTCTCTCCTAGTTAAGTGTTTCAGTACGACTGCTTCGAGCACGTGTGTTACGCTTGGTGATCCCAGCAACAACTAGCGTTTGGTAACCAAGGTTGCATTGGTTCAAGGTGTGAATGGTAAGTGGGAACGAATGTTGATGCTAGGTTAATTAGGACTTAGTTAGTTAGTTAAAGTTAGTTAATTAGTCTCCTCACCCTTCACCTTATCAGCATAGGAGATAAAATCGAAAAGACATAAAAATCATATACCTCAGACTTACTTAACCATACAACCGTGACAACTACAAGTAAGTCAGGGAAGACAATGAATAACTAACCTTAAGTGTTCCATAAGGTGTGTAGGCACTTAGTCTGCGGAGTTCAACCGGATCGCATGTGCTATGCTTGTATTCGTATGGTTGAGTGTAGGGGTACCTGGCCACTCATCATTGGCGCCGTTGCCGGGGACTAAGTGTTTGTGCACTAAGTAGAACATAGGAAATCACTCACATCATTGGGAGATTAAACAAACCCTTAGGGTTAATTAAATAAAGAATTATATAACGGTTAAATAGCACACTGATAAGACACAATGTCTTCTTCTTCTTCTCACAAGAGCATTACACCACCTAGGGATCATACAAGAAAAATTTGGCAGATTAAAACACATAACCAAAATCAGCTAGTTCCTCAACAATATAGGGTGGTATATACTCATCCCAATGAGTATATACCTGATTTTACTTTTATCCTCCATCAGGATGAACAGATGTGCTAGAGAGACTTGGAAGGTAACATAGTATTACCTCTAGATCGGGCAGTCCCTAACATGCTTATTCATGCTCTTGCACAGATAGGCATGACACAACTATATGTTGAATACGTTATAGGAGATTTTGACATGAGGGATTATCATCCCACAGAAGCACAACATCTAAGGGACTTAAGGCAGGAAAACCACCATACATTGTTGAAGGGCAAAGGGGTCCTACACGTCCTAAATGAAATTGGAGATGGTGAACCACTTATAATAGGTTCTCTATCGGAAGATGTTCCCCCTCCTAATGAAAGTGAGGAGGTGGGGTATCAGAACCTATGCTCCACAATTCATAACCTTGGTTCTGATCCCCATGAATGCCAACTATTCACTGAGGGAACGAAAGCACATGACAAGGATAGGCACTCAGATCGTCATCATGATCGAGGACGAAGCCATAGAAGAGAAGGCAAGAAACATTGTCATGGTGATGGTTCTCCTTCTTCTTTCCCTTCATCACATCATTCACCCTCTCCTTCCACATCAAGGCACAGTCATCAAGAGCATAGCGGTGAGGTTAAGGGTAAGCAA
The DNA here is from genome assembly GCA_015680685.1 of Gnetum montanum. Taxonomy (NCBI): domain Eukaryota; kingdom Viridiplantae; phylum Streptophyta; class Gnetopsida; order Gnetales; family Gnetaceae; genus Gnetum; species Gnetum montanum. The sequence goes on from MNCI01013323.1 coordinate 33,459, forward strand.
AATGAGAGTCCTCGACGAGAGAGTCGAGAGAGAGGATGAGGGTAGTTTAGAGAGTCTAGGCATGATAGAAGGGAAAGTAGGGAACAACGTAGACATCATAGATTTCATGAAAGAGATGATCATGATGAACCCCTACTTGACACCTAAAGTATGCTAGATATTACGGAGGCAGTGAGAATACCAACAAGGTATCAAAAAGATAGTCGGATCAAGAGATTAGATATGAATAACATCCCATGATTTTAAGGGGGATACAACGCTGATCCACAAAATCATTTATAGGCATTCCATAGTGTCTGAACCTTAAAAAACATAGAAAACAAGTGGCAGAAATTGAAGTTGTTTCCCAGGACACTCATAAAGGAAGCAGAGAGTTGGTACCGGTCCTTAGAGCCAGAAAGCATTAGGAGGTGGAGTATGATGTTAGAACTCTTTAACGATAAATATCAAATGTACTCCGGAGTGTCTAACTTGCATAAGAAGATCCAAGGATGGAAGCAAGGTATTCATGAACCCTTGGATGCTACCATGGGCTGCTACTATGCATTGCTACACCGTTGCCTGAGCCATGGTTACGTACAATGGGATCAACTCCACCATCTCGTAGATGGGATAAGGTATGAAACTAGGAGAACCCTTGGGACTTATGCCCAAGGGAGATTATTAGAACTTAGAGCCCATGAAATTCATCGATTACTAGAGCAAGTAGCCAAAGAAGAAGGGGAGCTATGAAAAAGAGAGAGTGCAGAAGAATATAATCGTGATCCTTCCATCCGAAAGAAGGGAGTGAGATTTTGCGATAAAGAGGATGGGTCACCACTCGAAGAGTTTGTGAACAGAAAAACCTTGCCACTTCAAAAACTAACAATGGAAGTATTAGCTAAGGTAGATGAAATATGAAGCTCCTTAGATAGTAAAATGGAAACTATCCTAAAAATCGTAGAGGAGTCTAAGGAGGAATGAAGTAGTGACAAGGATAAGAAAAAGCGGAGAGATTCAGGCCCTACACGTGACAAGGGTAAGGGGAAAATAACTATCTCCGATGAGGTTGTGGATTCGAACATAGATAATGATGGTGGATGTGAGATCTACCAATATGAAAATCCTAAGGGATGTTGTCCAATCATCTCGCATCTACAAGAGTCTAGGGTGTATGCACTCAACCTGAGACTCAACAGAAGGTAGACACCTCGAAGGTTACCTTATCCCCAAGGTAACCCAAGGCAGTTCCACCAGCCATTAATGTACTATCCAAGTGGAACTCCACCACAACCCATCGGACAACATCAGCAGTGGCAATACCCACAGTTATGGGGGATGCCACCACCGAAACAACAGTACCCTTACCGGCAACCTGACCCGTATGGATACTACGTGCAGCAGCCGATTTCTCCAAGTGACTCCATGGGTCACACAACTCCCCAACATCACTACCAAGTTTGGGAGTACTTTAGAAGGACTCCTTCTCCTTCGGGAGATAGTCCACATCCATACCATCCTCCAAATCCATTCACCTCTCTTCCACCGATAGTTCCCATACCACCCACTCCAACAATGCAAGGGGAACTCCCCACTCAACTATAGAAATTTAATGCTATGAGAGATGTGAACATTCAGCCCACTACTGGTTCTGACCACTGCAAGAAGAGAAGACCTTTATTTAGAACCAAAAGCCCAAACAAGCTCTCACAACCACAAGCGGTTGAGTCTTTGTACGCTCCTCCAACAACTAAGGCTTTGGAGCACCCTTCAGTCCAAAAACATAGCTTAACGCATATAGTTATGTTAACACATACCGTAACTGATTGGATCAAGGTAGGCCACCTTCCCAAGAAACTATCTGACCCTGGAAGTTCCTTAATCTACCTCCAAATCACCGGGAATGAACCTCATAAGGCTCTTCTTGACTCAGGTTCCGGAGTCAACTTAATCTTACGAGAAATGTATCAAGCCTAGAACCTACCCCAACTCAAGAAGAGAAACATTCAACTAGAGCTGGCTGACTAGTCCATCACCATTCCCTTGGGATTGGTGGAGGACATCATTACCACTGTGTGTGGTTGATCATACCAAGCTGATTTCCTGGTGATAGAAATTAATAGCAATGAAGGGGAATTCCCAATTATAATGGAAAGGACATGGCTAAGTACAATAGATGCATGCCTAGGGATTCGTGATTTTTCCTTGGAGATATCTAAGGTAAATATTTANAATCCCTAGGCATGCATCTATTGTACTTAGCCATGTCCTTTCCATTATAANGCTCACGCTAACAACGAAGGCATAGATACATTGGAATATGAGCATTGTCAACTTCCACCCCTTAATCTAAGAACATCAATTGGGAGAAGTTGGAAACTTTTAATAAATTCAAATAGGTGTTCATTATTTCAGATCTCTCCCTTTCCATTCAATCATGGGGGAGATGGCCACCTATGCTAATCATTTGGGGCCCTCAGTTCTTTTTAAGTTTTTATTTTACACATTTTTTTTACACGTTTGTTTTTACATATTTTTGTTTTAAAAATTTCTTTAACTTTTCTTATTTTTGTTTTACAACATCATTATACCTTTTCATTTCTTGTGTGTGTATGTGTGTGTTATCCAACCTGTCAAGTTTGTCATTCAATAAGTGTTCTTCATGATGGTATGAACTGTGCATTGTCCTAGTCCTATAGAGTCTAAGATATTCCTTGATTAGGTTCACTCAAGAGGTTATGGTAGATACTTAGATTTATGATTCTAGCTTCTCACATCATTTCTTTAGACTATTGGTAACCAACCTTAGCCAAAGACACATATCATCTAGTCAAGATGTAAAATACTTATCAAAGACATGTCTCTCTTATCTATATTCCTTCATAGGAACTTAACATGTTTCAAATCACATGAACCTTTCAAAAATGAGGTTTAGATCTTATTGATGCTATTATCCCTCCTTCATCTACTAGGAGCTAATTTATTCTAACTACTACGTAATACTTTACCAAGTGGGTAAAACCTTTTTCTTTGTGTTCCACCAAATTCCATTTCATTTTTTATTTTATACTTGACTACATCATAACCAACTTCGGTGTACCTCTCTAAATTATAACTAATAAAGGACCTCAATTTAAAAGTAACGAGATAAGTAACTTTTATTTTATATATTACATCACTCAATCCTTTTCATCACCCTACCATCCTTAGTTTAAAAGCCAAGCTAAATATACTAATAAAATTCTCATCTACTTTCTTTGCACCATGGTTAATAAAACCCAATGCAAACTACATACAACTGTCCTATATCATCTGGGTCTATCATACCACTTTCTATATAGCTATTGTTCATATGCCATATCTTCTAACCTATGATTTTGAGGAAATCTTACCAGTTTAGCTTTGTATCCCATCTCCATGTGTTACTCTTCATAATTAGTGTTCAAATTAGGATAATAACAATACATGATGCATTGATTTGGATCTCCTTAAAGAACAAAAACAAGTTATTCTTCATCATCTATATGAATATCAAGTACATATTCATCATTACCACTCTAGACATGTTAGAATTAGAGAGTTTCATGAGAGTAACATAGTTCTTTGTTATTTTATGAACTCTAAAGTTTCAAAGTTCTCTCCCAACTAGTAGGTTTATTTTCTAGTAGTTCAGTCTCTATAAAATGATATCTATATATTGTCTAATCTAGAAGGACATCAATTTCTAGATCCTATCAATAGAAGCTTCCTAAAGTGCTACTACATGTAGCCAAGCTACAAGATAGAACCTGATGACTATTTGAGACTAAATGAGTGCTTTTCTAGTGGTAGTTTGTTTTTTTACTATCTCTTCTTTATTTTAGCAAGATCTATACTACATCATGATAATAGGTTTTCTCTAAACCATGTTTTTCTTACATAATTCTACTCACAAACCCCTCTCTTTATCTCATGTTCTACTATTTATCCATTTGTTTTCTTCATATTTCCCTATGCTATCTATCTCATTCTACTCTATGTGCTTAGCATAACTAGTAGGGTTTTTGAATGACTAAATATTGTGCTACTTTATGTGAGAATGTGATTAAGTCTATTATTCAATTGGACAAGGGGGTTATTTTGACAATTTATATATGGTATCCTTTTTGGCCATACAATGTGAAGGATTTAGTCATGTCCCACTTTTGTTGCATAACACTCCCCTCATGATAGGTGTATAGGTAATATTCTCTTTTATCTTCGTGCTTTTTTGCTTTGTTTTTTGCATACTATACTTTCTACTAACCTGTACTATATTTCTCTTTATTTCCTCTCATCTCCTCTCCTTATCTATTTTCATTCCTCTCTATATTAGCATTAGTGAGACCAAACAAGTGTCTCTTTCCCAATGTAGTAAGGGAGTGTTAAGTGTAGAATGATGTAAGGAGTGTGAAATTTGCATATGAATAAGGTAAGAGAGATTTTAGCTTTAGGCATTTAATTGTATCCCACTTTTGTGACATAGCCCCATCATTGGTATATTAGTGATGTCCCTAACATGCTATCCCTCCATTTTATTGTTTTTTATTTTTTCTCTCTACTATCTCCATTTATTCCTTTAATTTTTCTCTTTTCATGCTCTACATTGATGAGGACAAACAAGTATCTCTTCTTTACTCCAATGAGGTGTGACTGAGAGAATTAAATGGGTTAGAGAGTGTTTTATTTGAATTTTTATATGTGTGCTTTTTGGAATCTACTCACATCCCATTTCTATGATGTAGTACTTCACCGTAGGTGTATTAGTAATATCCTAAATTTTCTCCCCATTTTCCCACTTCATTAAACCCTCTTGAAAGTACTTAAGAGTTAGTGTCTTTTCTTAATGGATTATCCATTATCTTTTTAATAGTATTCATCAATAGAGGACAATGTTGTACCTACATTAGCATTTTTCTACATAAGTTAGAGTTCTAGATACATTCAATGGTTTTTAAGTGTTATGCTATCTTTAATAGTCTAGATCTAGCATCCTACATCATTTGTAATGTAGTCTCTAGATCTTCATCTTTAACTTGTTAGAAGTAATGCCTTGTATTGTCTTCAAACTTACTTTTTTTTCTTCATCTATAGCTTCTAGTTTTGATATTTAATGTTAGCTCCACCATCAATTCCACCTTTAGCTTTTCAACATCCAACATCAATATTGCTTTTGACATTTAGTTTTAAATTTTTCTTTTACAACAAATTGGCTAGCTCTTTAATGTCTAGCATCAATCTTATATAACATCTTATGCTAATTCTCATCTCAACTATCTGCATGTCAATTCTTCTATCTAAAACCTTTAAGAACCTTCTAAAAACTTTTATGAGCCCCAATGTGCCATTTCTTCATGATCTATAATGAATTTTTGACCTATAAATAGGAAGATACCCCTAAACAAAAAGGTATTAGCATTTTTGAATTGGCTATCGGCATTTTTTATTAATTCTCAAGAGCACTTCTTTAGCTATCTCTACTACTTAGCATAGTTGAGTTTCTTGGTGATTGATAATTGGTAATTCTTTCCAAAGATTATATTTTCTATAGAATAACTACTTTTCCACCAAAGATATCAACTCCTCTTATTTCTCTTTCCCTCTTTCTCCTAATGATGTATTATAACTCCTTTCATGTTATCTTCTTGATACATGAAGATTTACTCAAAATCAAATCAACACACCAATATGATCCTTTCCTTTGCTTAGTTAGCTTCTAAATCTATAAATGTTCTTATTAGATTTGCATCAAGTGTACAGATCGAAGAAAGAACAATGATGAAACATAGTTTGACTGGATGCATTAATGCACATGTGTCAACGTAGCCCCATCAATGTAGCCTCGTCGACATATTTCCATCAAGACATGGTGACATGCTTTGACACAAATGCATCAATGTTGATGTAGTTAAGCCTATATAAATGCATGTACCAACTACATTTATGACATGTTAGGCCCATAGTATAGAAAAGCTCTTGCAACTTGTTTTCCCCAGAGTTAGAATATTTTCCATTGAGTGCCCATAGGATGAATTAAGAGATTGTGTGAAAGTTTATTCAAGAATCATGTACCTAAATACCTTGATGTGAATGGTAATAAATATGATATTTCTAACATTAATTGTAGCACTTATATAGTTTAATCTTTTATTCACACTTTATCTTTAAAGAATTTTACATTTCTTCTCTTAAGTAATTAATGCATTTAAACACCAAAACATAAGTACAACTACTTCAAGCATAACGTTCAATGTTTGATAATCCTAGAAGTGACCATTTGGTACACCCAATAATCACCAGTTAGTAACCCAGTAGCATTAGTGCTAGTTCATGATATATATGGAAAGTGAAAGTAGCAACTTATGTCAGGATAGTTAGCCTTTAGAACAGTAAGGTAATTAAATAGTTAATCATTTAATGCTTATTTTTCTACCTAGAAATTAAGATAAAAATATAAAAATATAAATAAAAACAAATATCATATACCTTAACTTATACTTAACCATACATAAAGCATACATAAGTGTGAGTTAGGAAGACAATTATCACATGACCCGTTGGCTCATAGTCTTCGACTATAAGCAAACTTAAGAACTAAGTCCATGGCATTCAAATAGATCACTAATTCACACTTGTGATTCATATGGTTGGGTGTAGGGTATACTTGCTACTCATCATTAGCACCATTGTTAGGGACTTAGTTTAGCTAAGCGTGGTAAGTAGGACAAGACTGTGACATTATGCAAAGATGTTGTAAGGACCAATAAATGATAAATAATTAAGAAAATAAGAAGCATACTATTTCTATCAAAAGCTAACATGGCTTCTTATTATATGGAAAAATCTCCACCATTTACAAGTGAATACAATCAGTGATAGGAGGTCCAAAAAATTTCCCAACAACTTCGTGTTATCTAATCCATCTAGATCTCTATAACCTAAATTTCACTTTCATCTTGCATCAGGATGAGCAGTTGCACTAGAGGAATATGAAAGGAAACATTATGTTGCCTCCCAACTAATTTTTGCCTACCATGCTACTAAACAATCTCATCAAGCTAGGCATCACTGCACTTGAAATACCTTAAGGAAAATTTTCTTTTATAATGTAAAGGTTCATAGCCCAAATTTCTATTGTAATTTGGTGAAAATGATGGTAGATACAACTGTCTTATTTTCCCAAAGACCCAATACTCGAGCCTTGTACCAATAGTTTCAAGAGATTTCTCAATTTAAAAATAAAATTTGCAGTCCACAAGCTATAAATCCCATTCATCTCAACTTATTAAGGTCAAAAATGCCTCATAGGCCATAAGCACCATGTACTCCAGCTTGTGGAAGTATTAAAAATTTTCTACAAGCTAAAAATGCTCTATATGCTAGCTTGTGAAGCTAAAATGACTCCATATGCTATGAAATTTAACATTTTTATCTCATATGATGGGCACCTTAGCTACACATGATGGGTAGTGTGTGAGATCAACATGTGGGACTTGGGAAAATCCACATGATGAAAAATGTAGTCCTACAAAATGGATAGCATGTGAGAAATCGGTAGCTCCAAACGATGTATGATGCAACCCCACATGATGGACAATGTGTGAGATGAATGCATGAAACTTAGACAACTCCACATAATGGACAATGTAACACCACATGATGGGTAGCATGTGAGGTAAATTTGTGGGACTTGGGTAGCTCTACATGATGGAAGATGTAGTCCCACACAATGGACAACATGTGAGGCCAATGTGTGGGACTTGGATTTCAACCCACATGTTGGGCCTTGACTGGAAAGCCATTCATAACATTCGAAACTATAATGGATGCGAGTGTTATAGATTCAACAACTATAAATACCAAATTTGAGATTACATTTAAGACTTTTGAAGGGAAATTTTCATAGTGATTAGTCAACAAAGATTTGGCAATAGATTTTGGTGACATCTTAGGTCACCATATAGCACTAATTAGTAGAGTTGTAGATCAAGTTGGAATAAAAGCATAGGTTCCACATAGGATACATTCTACCAACCACATGAGATAATAACAAACATTGATTTTCTTAGGCTTTTAATCCTTGATCTATACTCTCAAACCCTCTTATTTTCACATTTGTCTAACATTTACTCTTTAATATAAGATTTGTTATTATTCTTGTTTGGCCTTATTACTCTCTCATTTTATTTATCCTTGGATTCAAAGTTTTGATCTCATTTGACATACTTTTATTACATTTTTACTTGCATTTAAAAAATATTAGTAATAGACTTTCTAAGTCCTTGGATGATTGGCAAGACTATCTAGGGTGCTTCGGATCCTTTTTGAGGCCTGTGGATCTATGAGTTGAATTGTCTCATATGAAATCTTTTGATTTTTCTAGTGCCAAAATATTTCATCATTACAATTTTTGGTGCTAGAAGAAGGACCTCCACCTAACTTCTTTACTAAAATCTATTGTAAAATTCCTATGCTTATTCTTCAACCTTCAAGCTTACCTTGTTCAACTAAAGTTCATTTTGGATTTTCCCAAAAGCCCATCGTGTGGAATAAAAATCCATCATCTAGGTCGAAAACCCATCAACTTGGTTGAAAGTCCATCATGTGGATGGAAAATATATCATGTAGCCTTATGTTCACCTTCATTTGTAGCTTTAATGTTTGGCTTGGATTTTTCTAAAAACTCATCATGTGGGATGAAAACCCATCATGTGGGCTGGAAGTCTATCATGCGAACAAAAAATTCATTGGGTGGCCTTGTGTTCACCTTCATTTGTAGCTTTAAATTCTACCTTGGATTTTCCCAAAAGCCTATCATGTGGGCTAACAACCCATCATGTGGCCCTACATTCACCTTCATTTGTAGCTTTGATGTTCATTGTGGACTTTCCCAAAAGCCCATTATGTGAACTAAAAACCCATCATTTGGACTAGAAATCCATTGTATAGGCTAAAAGTCCATCATGTGAACTAAAAACCCACCTGTTGGTGAAAAACTCCATTGTGTAATTTAAGAAAACCATCATGTGACCCCATAATCAATGTTATTCTCCACTGGCTTTTTTAAAGTGTGTTGGGCCTTTCTAAAATTCATCATGTAGAACATTAAAACCCTATGGAACCCTTACCACCTTGGCCAATTAATTGGTTCATTATATTTTATGTCTTTTACCTCCATTTTCCTACCACACCATTTTATTGATATAATTACTAACCAATAGTCCACTTGTATTTACAATCCTGAGGATTCCACTATGATGGAACATGAACAATCCTGTAGACACCTAGGACATGATCTAGTGCATGCCAAAATGACTCAAGACTATTATAACTTAATTTTTGTGAAGATTTAGGCTAGCCTCTGTATCCTGTGCAAATATTTAGACTCTAAGCATGAGTTTGAGATCATTCACAAGAGTGGAAAGGAATATATTCCCTTCCCACATGATAAGATAGAGCTATTGGAAGCTTATATCCACATGTTGGCCTGCCTACTAGATGACAATGAGAAAGTGGTAGTTAGTGAGGGGTCCACCCTTGAATGTGAACAAGACAATCAAAAGGAATTTGGGGGTTACTATGAGGAAGAAGGTCAGGGAGAAGAAAATTTACAAACATCCGTACCTGACTTTATGATTAACCCATTATATAACATACAAGTAACAACTATCTCTTTCTTCAATCAGATATCACATCTGGTCTAATAAGTCTCCTCTATATTCACACCTCTTCCATTTTCCACCCAACCCTATGTCACATGACAACCCCACAATGTACCTTCCATGCCTCAACCATTCACTACTATAGTAGGTCCATCTTTAAGACCTCATGTCCCACCAACTATCGACATACCTATTATTTCCTTTACCTCAAAAATCCCCACATAGACATCATTCTCCCTCTTTAACCCTCTCTTAGTGATGGCAACTATGCCTTATCACCCAATTCCATAGCCTATCTCCAGGCCTCAAGCCATCCCACCATCCATGCAGCCAACCTTGTAACTTGCACAACCTATAGGAGTGCCTTAGAGCCTAGTTCAAGCTTTCCAGTTCATACAAAGCCTCACCAAAATATTAAAATAACTTGAGGCTAGCACCACATAAATAGTGAAAGTCATGGACTCTTACCAAGATATCCAATTAGCCCCAATGTTCCCTAGATCATGGTTCCCTCCATGATACCAATCCCTTACTTCACCAACTATAATGGTAAAAGTGATCGTAATGCATGTGGATCAAGAACTTAGAAAGGGGGTTGAATATGTCTCCCAATTAAAATCATACTTGTCACACAAAACACACAAAATTTTATGTGGTTCCTCAACTAGGGTATGTCCACACTCAAATGGTAGAATCTATGCACATCTTTGAACTTTTTTTCTCAAAAATGTGGTTTGAAGGACACCACATCCTATACAAGCTCTAAGCTCCACATTAGAGTGTTTCATCACTACAAAACCACTCAACCCCATAAGGTCCCAACAAGCTCATAATGTGGTTTCAAGGATCCCACAACCTTTACAAAATTAAGCTCTACTTTGGAGCATTTTGAAACTTTAAAACCACTCATACTCATAAGGTTCCAACAAGCTCAACATGGATGCCTTCTCGCAAGAAACACATTGATCCTACAAGGCTACAAGAAAGAGAGAAAAACACGAGGAATAAATGTAACTTGTAATGACTAGAAAATTTGGTTACTAAAAAACCAAAAATCCCAAGCAGAATAGCTTTAACCCTAGATCCCAAGAACCTCCAAGAAAGATGATCCAAGGTGCCCTAAATGGTCATGCTAATCACCCAGGGACTTACCAAGTGTAAATGGAAATGAAAACAATGCAAATCTAATTCAAAACAAATGCATAGAATGACACAAAATTATACTAATTTACACAAGAAACAAAATCGTAAAATTTATTACAATAAATTATTAGAAATAAAATAGAGCTCAAGATCTGTACAAATGGTGCTTGGGGTGCAAAGGATGCACTTCAATGGGGGTTTTGAGTTTATTGAAGCTTGTAGCCATGAATACCATAGTCTACTCCACAATCTAGATGCTCCATAACTCCTAAAACTATAACACCTTATTGTTCCCTTCACCAGATCTACAACATTGATGGAACAGAGGAGTGTGATGTGTGAGGGATTTTGGGCCACAAGGAAGAGCCACATTGGAAGTCTTGATGACCAGTCACATAGCATTACCAAAAAATCTCACACAATATCATGGGTTGAAGAGTGGTCAAAATGGTTGTAGGTTCCATGTTGAGAATGCTCCAAAGGCCTTATGTTTGTAATGAATTCTCAAAGCTATGTAATGCCAAAGTGGTGGAATCTCAAAAAATGTTCAAACCTTTTCATGGTGTTCAGGCATGGCCTATATAGGTTTCACGGCCATAATTTTGGTTGCAAATTTTTGGCCTAATTGCTGATAGATTGATGTCACATGTAGGTGTAGTAAGTGTCCAAATCTAGCATGGCTTCCATTTATACAAAATTTTAAGACCCCCAAGGTACCAAAACCATTCTAGTTACCAAAATTAGTAAATGAAAATTTTATCCACATTAGCTTCTTCCACCCATGTTTATCTTCTAGGAGTAATGCTAGGATTGTAGGAGCAACACTAGGGCTACTGGAGCAATGTTGAGTAGCCTAAGGTACATGATATCACGGCCCATGCGATATCGCATCCCATCATACCCCCATGACTAAATAAAAACTCGTCCTCGATTTCCTTACAAAATCTTGGGATAGTATGGGATTATTGACTCAAATGGAACTAATGGGGTGACATGTGAACGGATCATCATTACAAGACAAGACAAAACTAGTGTTCACGACAACAAGAGTGAACACTTTATACATTTGACATCAGGCCTCATTTGGCAGTTGACAAAGAGAGAGAGAGAGAAAGAAGTTTTGTTGCTGCCAATGCCAAGATTATGTCTTTTTTTGTCCATCCGTAAGCGTGCCATCAATCTTGCTCTTTGCATAGCTACTTTAGCATCGCTCCATTCCAAGTGTTTCTTCCAGATCCAATCTGTTGTTGCATGATTTCCATCTGCACACACAACAAAGTCTTAATATTGGCAAGGGTAAATGAATTTCAATGCAATTGATACCTTGATTCAATGAAAGGTCCATTGGCTAAGTTGTGGTATGGCTGATACGAATCTGGAGATATCATGGTGGTGACTACCAAAGGTGTAGGGAGTTAGGAGAAAATTGAAAAAATTTGGGTCTAGACCACCATGACTAAGAGCGAACCTCCAATAGAGATAGAATGGAGAATGAATAAAGAACAAGAAATATGGAGAAAAAGAGACAACTATAACATCGATGAAATGGATGTCAAGATGGAAATGAAAAAAATAATATAGATTGCAAAAATGTTAGGGGAAAGAATTTAACAGATGCACCAAATAGGAATGTCAGTGGGTCCTCCCCAAAGAAGGGTCATGCCCTTAATGCCCTGACAAACCCACATTCAAAGAGTCTATAGGCTCTAGGAATGTCATTTGAAACAAGAGTTAAAGTCTTAACCACAAGAATTTACCAAAAAGAAAACAATGCATCAACCAAAATATACACTAATGATACAACCAGCAATGAGGTGAACAATGG
>MNCI01013323.1:48715-121861 GCA_015680685.1 Gnetum montanum
TGAGGATCAAGAACTTAGAAGGAAAGTTGAATAGGTTTCCTAATTAAAATAGCCAAGGCAATCCAAACCACATATAATTTTTACATGGTTTCCCAACTTGGGTACTTCCATACTCAGAGGGTAGAATCCTTGCATACCTTTGGAGTTTTTTCCTTAGAAAAATGTGGTTTAGAGGATACCACAATCTTTACAAAGCATGAGCTTCACACTAGAGTGTTTCATTGCAGTGAATGCATGTATCCATCAAGGTCTCTACAAGCTTTTGTTTAAAGGATCCCATAATCTTTACAAAATGTGAGCTTTTAACCAAAGTGTTTCATCACTATGAATACACTCAACCCCATAAGGTCCTAACAAGCTTAACAAAGATGCCTTCTCACAAGAAGCACATAAACCCTGCAAGGTTACAAAGAAAGAAGAAGAATCAAGGAAAGAATGTAACTTGATTTATAAATTCCTTACAATGAAGCTCTCAATACATTCAACAAATTACAAATGATGAAAATAATGAAGAACAAAGTCAATTCAATTTGCTTGCACATTTTCCAAGAATTTCACTTTGTTTTATACCCATGAGTTTCCAAAAATTCCTTAGAATTTGTGTAATAGCTGAGAAATGGATAATTAGAATGTCCCATTCGAGGTTGAGATATCTATCTGAAAAAACCTCTAATTCTGGTGAGATATATACTTTGAAAGTAAGACATCTATCTTGAGACATCTTAGTTGAGATGTCTTTGTAAGGATTAGGATGTCTGTTGTCAATCTAGGATGTTTAGGTTGCAAGTCAACTTTGAACTCTAGAGCATTTCTTTGACATTTTGACATCTTGGCAGTTCTTGGAACATCTTCATTTAGCTTGTAAACATCGTTTGTATCTTGACCCTCATTTTGACATTCTAGATCTCATTTTGTGATCCTAGATCTTGTTTTGTCATGTCAGCATTCATTCAATCATCTTGTCACTTGTTTCTTCTTAGCCTTGTAAGACTTTAAACACATTTTCACATTCTCTATTTTCTTGAAGGTTTACCAAAAGGTCAATAATCTCCTCCTTTTTGGTGACGTCAAAAACTAAAGAAAATGGATTAACACAATCCTTAACATCATATAATATAGTAATGAAATGATAAAAGTATGTTTGTGTATATATACTTGCTAAGGCATATAAGGATAGAATGGCCATTATTAAGTGCACATCCTTTAACATAAGTTGAAAGGACAAACAACAAGTTCCTAGTAGGAGTTGCCCATACTTATAAAGAAGAACACTTTACATAATCATTAAACACAAAGAGCCATAATAAAAGCCTTGAAAATTTGAATATATACTATTTCCATTTAGAAATAAAGGCTATGCATTAAGGATTAGTTATCCTATCTCTGGGATAATAAGCCATTAGTAACAAAAATGCTATATACCAACATAAATACAAATATTTTAAGTCTATCAAAACAAAAATCATCTCAAGCGTTCTTCCTATTTTTGAACATCAGCAAAAAGATAACATAAGTAAATTTGATTACCAGGGAGAGAGAAACAACATATAATGTTATGAACACCTTTAGATCCAAGATTCACAAAAATGGTTAGAGTTGCAAAATGCATCATGATTAGAATACGAAAGAATAAAAATTAGTTAATTACATCTTGATCAAAATGCTCATGAATTAAATGTATATAGCCATGTCAATATCAGATATCCTCATAAAGAAAACCTTTTTAAGGTAAAATTGTCAAATGTAACTTCATGAAAAAGAACTCATACTTTTACCTTAGATACTTTATCATACTTCAATATGAATATATTTTTTCTTACTCGTATTTAGCTATGGATGCTAGAGTGGGAGATCTTATTGCTTGAGTGTCTTTTGATGAGAATTGCAAAAGACTCCCCCTACACTAGTGGCCCATAAGATGATGGTTGTTGATGAGGTATAGGCTTCCCTTGCATACATGCTAATTTCTTCCTATATTAAAGCTTTAGTTGTAGAGAGAGTAATATGTCTCCCTTGAGCCTTTTAGGATCATCTTGCTCTTTATGGAGGTGTCATCTTTATTTTCTCAAAAACATAGGATAGAAATAAGCACAATATTAGTTTCAAAAATTATTTTTGTAAAAATTTTATGATCAAGTGTAAAGACTAATGTCCCACATTAGTAATGTATTTTAATAGTAAAAACCATGATGCAAATATTTTTAATGCATATTGAAAACAACAATAGTAGTCTCCAAATTTTATAATGCACCTATTACTTGTATTTTCTTTCATGGGTCATTTTGCCTTAGTTGAGATGCATCTTTGAATCTCATAAAAATGTGAAATATATCAATAATTCCACAATTCCATACCAAGATCAAGTATGGAGACTTTTGGAAATTAAATTCTCTTGTTAGTAGTATCTTTGGTTTTGGCCATTCAACATAGACAATTATAATGTTACCTTCCTAGAGGTTCATGAACTAGAGATAAGGAATTAGATGGCTTGATACCATAATTAATCATGTTAAGACCTCAAAATACTAAATATAAATTTTTTTTAACCATTGGGACTTTAAAACCAACACAAGAAGGTAATATAATAGATATCTATCAATAGCTCAACAAGCAGTGCTATCTAGATAATACAAGTCATATAAGTGCTAATAACATAGAGATGGTCCTTTTACAATAGTTTATCTTAACAAATATTACTTTGTATGTTTCAATTTTGTATTCTTTATTTAGACACTCTTAGTCCAATGTTTACTAGAACCTTGATGATCATGTGCTTGTATCTACAGCTTAATACCTCATAAGACCAAGTGAGGATTTCTTTGAATAAATAGAGACTTTCAATATAATCCATTCAAAAATAGTTTCATGCTTTTAATTTTTTTACAAAATAAGAACTAAAAATAAACTTAGATAAAAAGAACAAAGAATCAAACTAAATTTACAAAGTCAAGGAATTACAACCATACTTACCATTTCTTACATTTCTTGCTCCTAAGCAATGATTTGATCATTGATGTTCAAGATGAGGTCCTCCATTGTAGAGTACCTCCTTATCATGCATCCAGTCCTTACCTTTTTTGATATCAATGTATTTGTTCAAGTCTTTTATTTTATTTGAGGTTGTTGCTTCATGTTTGTGTTCTAATCCTCCAATATCATTAGTTCTTTTATCAATATGTGTGGTCATCCCTTCCTCGCTTTTTTCTATTTAGGTATCGAAATTTTTCTAATCCTCAAGACATTCTTTCTAGGATTATTTTTATAGTACAATGTAATCAATTTATAATGATTTAATCATAAATAACAATGAGATTGATTATTCCCAGAATTACCATAATAAAAATACATAGTATTTCTTATTTGGGATACATGTGAAAACTTGGGTGTATACCTCCCTTTTGATGAAGTGCTTGTGGTCATCTCATAGTGGGAATGATTTCTCAGTTCTCTTCCATTGTTTGGGTTTGCTCCTAGTCCTAGCATGATTTGTTGAGTCTCCTTCTCTTTTGTGAACCTATTATTGATTAGCTTCAAATTTTCAAGATCCTTGTTAATCTATTCATGGGAAAGGATTAGCTTTTGATTATTAGCTCTTAGGTCTAAGTTTTCCTTTGTAGGATCTAAGAATTTCTAATTTAGTTGAGAAACTTCTAGTTCTTTTTCTTTTAAGACATTTTCATCTTATTACACAAGTTTTGAAAGGAAATAATTTCATTACATAGTATATCATACCTTTCTTCAATGGTATCTTCACATTCTTCATTTTCTTCTACAATATTAGAGAGAGGAGCTTCATGTGCAAGAGCTGAGTAGATAAGATGTAAGTTTTTTGACAAATCATTAGTTTCTTCTTCACTGAACTTATCATCCTAACATGTATAAGTGATATTTACTCTCCTTTATTTACTAGACTCTTCCTCTTACAAGTTGTAAGCACTAGGGCATTCGGAGGTCATATGGCCTCTTCCACAACATATCCAGCATTCCATAGAAGAGATATAAAAAATTTGAAATTTTAGATTTCTTACCTCTTTTCTTACCTTTGCTGCCCAATATGCTACTGATGAGTTGAGTGCATCAATCAAAGATGAATATCCATACTATGAACCTCACGTACTTAAATAATTCTTACATTTAAGTCTTCCAGCATGTAAAGTTGATCCCATTGAACATTGGTAGCTTAGTGTATGATCCTCCTTCCATTATTCACTCTTGAGTTATTATGTTCAAAACTGGGAGTATGAGGTTTTGATACCACTTGGGGATCAAGAACTTAGAAGGGGGGTTAAATAAGTTCCCTAGTTAAAACAACTAAGGTAATAAAAACCATACATAATTTTTACATGGTTCCTTAACTTGGGTACTTCCACACTCAAAGGGTAGAATCCTTACATACCTTTAGATTTTATTCATTAGAAAAATTTTGTTTCAAAGATAACATTATGTTTACAAAGTGTGAGCTTCACACCAAAGTGTTTCATTTCTACGAACACACTCAATTCCTCAAGGTCCCAACAAGCTCAAAATGTGGTTTAAAGGATCCCACAACCTTTACAAAATGTGAGCTCTTCATTATAGTATTTTATCATTGTGAACACAATCAACCTCACAAGGTCTTGATAAGCTCAATGAAGATGCCTTCTTGTAAGAAGCACATCAACCTTGCAAGGTTACAAAGAAAGAAGAAAAATCAAGGAAGGAATGTAACTCACATTACAAATTCCTTACAATGAAGCTCTCATACATTTAATAAATTACAAATAATGAATATAATGAAGCATATAGTCAATTCACTTGAGGTAGATAATGATTGATATTTAACATAATGTGCTGGCACATTTTCCAAGAATCCACTTTGTTTTATACCATTGAGTTTCCAAAAATTCCTTGAAATTCATGTAATGGTTAGGAAACAACTAATTGGGATGTTCCATTCAAGGTTGAGATGTCTATTTGAAAACATCTCTAATTCTAGTGAGGCATCTACTTGGAAAGTAAGACATTTATCTTGATATGTCTTAGCTAAGACATCTGTACAAGGATTGAGACATCTACTACCAATTTGGGGCATTTGGCCTGCAAGTAAACTTTAAACTCTAGAACATTTCTATGAAATTTTGACATCTTAATAGTTCTTGGAACATGTTTATTTGGCTTGTAGACATTGTTTGTATCCCAGCTCTAATTTTGACATCCTAGATCTCATTTTGTCATCCCAGCTCTTGTTTTATCATCTCAACACTAATTCAATCATCTTGTCACTTATTTATTCTTAGCCCTACAAGACTTCAAACACATTTCCACATTCTCCATCTTCTATAAGATTTTGACATACCAAAAGGTTAGAAAGATGTTTTTGTGTTTCTAAAGTTTAAAACAGTTTTGCTAGCTAAATGTGACACTAGGCTTAGATTTAATGTTACTTGATAGTGTAGAATAGTTTTGAATCTTTAATTATAGCTTATAATTTTTAATTTTATCATGGAATGAAAAACCCTATTACATGACCTTGATTATTAAGGGTTTTGGGAATTTCTAGATTTGTGTTACTAGAAATTCCATGCATGCATTAATTTTGTTTACTTATGAGTAATATATAGAGGATACATTAATCATTTGTATTTTTAGTAAGGTTTTCTACTAAATTAGGGAATCATGATTTTCTACATCATTGTTTCACTACATTGAATAGTGATGTTAAGGAAAGAAAATTTGTAATTTTGATTTTTTTAGCTAAATCTAGTAAATTTACTAAGTTATGAAAGAAAAAATGTAGTTAAATCTATTTTTCCTAGCTAAATTTACAATCATTTTTGCAAATTTCACAAAAACATGACTTTTGGAACTTTTTCACAAAGAACATGATGTGCAAAGTACATGACATGAGATTTTGAGATGATGACATTTTTACCAAACACCTAAATATTTTAGAAGATGAAATGACATCTCATGTCAAAGTTAATTTTAATGTAGAACATGAAAGTTCATAAGCTAGATTTTGACATATAGATATTTTTTGCAAAATGTCTAAGTATTAATTGGTATGGAATGGTGTCCTATGTTAGGTTATGTTTTTATATAAATCATCAAAGTTGGATTGTTAAGTTGACATGCCATGTAGAAAAACCTAAGAAAAAGTTTTGACATGAAACTGACATATCTTAATCATATTTTAATGTTGTGTTAAATTTAAAGTTCAAGTTTTAATGTGAAATTGTATCTTCAATGCTAAAAATATGACACTTATTTTTAGGGATGTAGCAACACCTAGGCTCCTTGTAATTGAGCCTATGTATTTATTTTTGATGAATGAAAGAAGAATAGTGAACAACAAGTAGAGTAAATCTAGTCTATTCATGACCAAGCCACTTTTGGATGACAAAAAACTTGTGCCACCAAGGCTATGAGCATGGAGTGGAGTTTCAGGATTCTTAAGGTTCTACATCATCCATTTCCATGTGGTGATTTTGATGGGTTTGAATGAAGAGGTGGCTTGTGAGCTTTGATGGGGATTCTACCATGATTCTTTACTAAGCTCAAAAATATTATTTTTGAGTAGAGATTAGATATTGAGGAGCTATTTAAGGACTTTTTATTCTACATTAAACATTTTGATAAATTGTCAAAGAGATAGGAGTATTGAAAGTTTAATGACAATAACACATTACTTCTAGAAATCTAGATTTCCAGAGTAGTATCCAATCCTCCAAAATATCAAATTTTATTGGAGATATGAGTTTGTAGTTTAAGAGTTAAGCAAAGTTAAGTTAGCTTCATGTTTTTCTAAAAAACTAACTTAGATGTTATTGTGTAAGTTTGTTAATCTAACATGTAGAGTCTAGATAATTTGGCATTTTTACAAAACTTATTGTGAGATCTCTTCCAACATTAAAAATAGAGATCTCAAGTGATATCCCATTTTGATATGTAGTACAAGGGATTGAGATTATATAAGTTTTGGAATAAATATAGCTATTAGGGATTACTTCATCCACTATGAGATGAATTCCATAGAGAAAATATGAAATGGCTAAAGGGATTAAGAATAATCTTGAGATCAAAGAGTAAGTAGAAGTAGTTAATTTTTATTATTTTCATTTTTTTGAAGTTAAAAGATAATGATGTTAGTTAGAGGAAGCTATTAGTAGTGTATGCTTACATGTAGCTCAAATAAGTATCAATGACATCAAGTTTATTGGTGTCATAGGAGCCACTAAGGAATTTCAAGAGAGATTTACTAGTGAAGTGTAAAGTGCTGAAAAGTGGCTATTTGAGGAAAAAGGGATGAAATAATCTAATAAGTTAAGTAGGGTAGAAATTTTTTATGCTTTAGGATTCAGGCATTTCTACCCTAGTGTGATAGGATGTGTTAAGTTAATAAAGAGTTATTTGATGGAAAAGATAGTTTTTGTGATTCATGTACCAAAAACAAGTTTTCATCACTTGGGATCTGGCTACACTGAGATATTGGCTTGGATTCTTGAATAGGAGAATAAAGATTAATAATTCCAAACTAGATTTAGTAGAACTATTATTCATGGAAGAATGGATGGGATAAAAAAAAAGAGGAATGACATCAATGTATATAAGGAAATGAATGAGAACTTGAGGAAGCTATTTCATTTCTTTATTGAAAGGCTATTCTATAATAAGATTTTTCATAAGTGGGAGTTGGCCTCCAAGCAGTTGTATGGAGCATTGTCCTAGGGAAGGGCAACTGATTGGATACCAATGATTTGTCAAGTGGTAGTAGAAAATATGGAGAAATTTTTCCAAGAGAATAAGAGGAAAAGAAATAAGATAGTAAGCAAGTGACCAAATTTGGTATTTTATTATGGCTTAATAAAGGACATGGCAATATTATTTACTCAGGGAGAACAGAAGCAAGTTGATATCACTTTTGAAGTAGACTTTAGATCCCCAGGATTTCAACACTTAGGAAATTTGATATTAACTTATAGCATTGTAGGCTATAGTCCTTTGATATTAGTGTCAAAGATCCAAGAGGAGATTGGATTCTTAGTATTAGATAACATTTAGAAACTTTAGAAGAAAATAAGCTAAGATGAAGAAGTTAGAAAGGAAAGGATTTTGGAGATCACTTCTAAAACTATCGAGAAAGAATGGACATTAAGAAAGAGAAAACCTATTTTTGAGAAAGAAATCTTCTCTAAGATCCCAAAATTCAAAGTCTCCCATGAGAAATTAGAGGAATGAATAAGTAAGTTTTTTTTGCTAAGTGTTATTGACACAATGTAATTTCTAATTTTAATGTTATTCGAAAATGACATGATAGTAGCACTTAGTTATCTTGCAGAAGTTTCTCAAGATAGAAGAGCACTGGAATAAGAAGTAAAGAGGCACATTCCAACCTTCCTTTGAGTACAAAATATCAAAAGAAATGTATGAGAATGAAAGAAAGAGATTTCTTACATGAGTTATTTTCATCAAAGCAAAACAAAGGGGACGGAGAAAGTATGTATTTTTCTAACCTCTTTGATTTAAATTTTGATGAAATAGGTTAAGAAGAATAGGAAAGTGAGAATATAGGAAGGAATAAACTTCAAGAGTTGGATATATTGCCTCCACCTCCTATAGGTGTTACTCCACTGCTAAGAAAACCAATTTTGAATGATTCAGAGATTTGCAAGTGGACAAAGAAGATGATAAGTTTCAAGATTTGTACATTATATAATAAGTATAATTGACATCATGTTGAAAGTCTATAAGTTAATTCAACAAATGTTAAAGATACTTAACCATTTTTTTTCTCTTTGATAGAGATGAAAAGGAAGATTTGGACTTGGATCAAAGACAAGTAGATGATGACGGAAGGTTTGGTAGAAGACATGGAAAGGAAACTGAACTTTATCTCTTTAGGAGAAGGTAAGTTAGAAATATTATTATTGTAGAATAATGTTTATTTGTTAGAAATAGAGAATCTAATATTTTCTTATTTATGATTCATGCATAAAGATAAAGTTAAATAAGTTTATGGTAATGTTCCATGATCTAGTGGTCATTGTAGATGTAGCAATAGAGAAGGTTTCTATAGATAAGAGAAGCACAATCATCAATTATGCTAAGGATATGGGATTATTGGCCATTGAATAAGCCAATGCGAATTCCATAGTTCTAGATTCTTTATAGTAAGCACAAAAGAATAAAGAAGAAATCAAACACCAAATAAAGATGTTGTCTGACCATGTAGAGTTGCTAGAAGTAGAAATAAGAGGCAGCAACATGGTTAGACTCAACCCTTCTTCCCATGCATATTAGAGAGAAAATAATAAAGCTATAGAGTCCTAGAGAGCATGGATGGGGAAATAAACCAACTTTAGGAATGATTCATTCCATGATGAGTCTGAGAAACTTAGCAACAACATGGGAGAGTTGGGGTAGGAAGCACTAGATAAATAAGTGGTGGTATAAAAGTGAGTATCATAGACCATTGAAGGAGAATAAGAGTTTATTTATTGATAAATAAATACAAAGTTTTTTTTATTAAATAAACTAATTTAGAAGAATAATTTGAGGATTTTGCTAATAGTATGTTGATTAGCACACCAAAGAAAGAAGAAAGAGATTCATAGAAAGAACCTATAGTAGAATACGATGATGATGATATAACCCTATAAGAGCTAAAAGCCTACAAAGAAGAGTAGGCTAGCAATCTAATAATAATTCCAAGCTCAATTTTTGCACATTAGATATAACCAACCCTAGCTTAGAGAAGATAGATTAAAGGACACTAGAGATATATAGAGAAATGTAGGGTAATTATTAACACTCTAGGTTATAATTTTATTTTTATTTCATTTGATTAATAAAATAAACTAAAATAAATATGTTTATCTTGATTTTTTTTGTGTAGAACCTAGGCAGAGTAGCCAAAAACTAGTAGAGGAGATTACTCTAATCCAAATTCATGAAGAAGAGAATAAAGTTCTTGGAAACAAATTAGGTTACTAAGTATTCTTTTTCTACTATTTTCTACGTCAACTATATTTAACATAGATAATTTTTATAAAATGTCAAGTATGTTTGACATTCTAAGAGTAAGACGTTGAATCAAATATTTTGATGCATATCGGTTGTAAGATGTTTACAGTAATAAAGTTTTTACATCTTTTCAAGTTAACCATTTGTGTAATTGATAGTTACAAAATTAATGCGATGTAGCTAATCTCTTATTAATTTTAACATTGCTCGTTAACGAAAAATGATTACAAAAGAATTAGATCAAAAGGTAATATCAGTTCTATTCACTAATCACCATTGCCTGATGATGGAAAACAAGAAAAAATTACATCAAAGGTAATTCTAAGAAGTGTTAGTATATTTCCCCACCTAGAAAGTGACAAATAAGAATGTAAAGGCTTTGAAAAGATAATCATATAATTTTATTGTGTTTTCAATGAATTTTCAAGCTATTAAGTGAGAATAATAAGAAGAATCCTTCTTTTTAGGTTAGGATATAACAAGTTGTTCAAAGCCTAATTCAACAAATTCAACATTAGAGGTAGACCTTTTGCTTAAGTCTATCAGATTTGTTGCAATAGTCAAGATTTTAGAAGAAAGAGGGATTGTAGAACTATCTATAGGTTTAAGTTTAATATTAGCTAGTTTTCCACTAAGCTGATAAGGGCAATCTTCTTGATCTAGGTTAGAAACACTTGGGATCTATTTATCTTTTGATATAATTAGCTCATTAGTATGGACAAGGATATATATCTCCTGATGTATGGAAGAAGATACAACTTGGTTTTGAGCTAGCCAAGGGTATCCTAGTATACCATTAATATCAAAACACTCACATATGAGTATAAGGTAAGCTTCAGATTACACAACATCACCTACCATGAAACGTAATCTCATGGAACCGACAACCTCTAATCATATTATTAAAGAAGGTAGGGTTAGTATAAGTCTCATTGAAGGTTACATGATTATGGATACTGAGATGCTTAATAATAACTCATGTGATCATGTTTGATTTGACATTATCATAAACATGTATGAGTGGAACTAAATATGTTAGTGATATCTTGATAGTAATGTAAAGTGGTAATTGAAAAATATCTCTTATCTTCAAATAAGTTTTAATGATCTCACCATGAAAGTTTAGACTATCTAATTCATAATGATGGACTTAAAGAAAAGAAGATATGATTTAGTTTTAGCAAGAATGTCCCTTCGATTCATGATCTTCTTAAGAACATCATATAGTGCAACATAATTCTATTTATAGGTTTCCACAAGATCATACAATGATAATTTAGTATGCTTAGAATGGACAATGATGGTCATGTGTTGTAAGAACTTATTGTCTATAGGTTGAGATGCTTGTGAAGTATGTGCTATTATAATTGGCTATATAGGATTAAATGAAGGTATGAGGCTTCTTAAGGAAGTAGTCCCCAGTTGTTGCTAAAAGAAAACCTTATTTGATGCCTTAGAATGTTTCTTCTATATATTTGTAACCTTTTCCTTTTAGTTGCTTATTCATGGGTCACTGGTCTACTAGCTATGGATAAGGATTTTTACATGAGCTAAGGAAAAATAATTAGTAGATGTTTCAAATGCAATAGGTCAAGGAGTGTTATGAGGTTTAATATGGTGTAAGGTTGAATGAAAAATATAAGAATGTGTAGGTTGAGTAGGAGTACAATGATGGGAAATTATAGCATGAATGCAATAGGGAAGTGGAGAAAACCAAATTACTTTTAATGGTATAGTGGTATATTTAGACCATTGAATCACACAAGGATTTTAAGGCTATAGTGATGACTACTAGGATTTATTGTAGTCAAATTAATGGATAAAATAAGGCTTCTTAGATGGGGACTTACAAGCTTTATATTTGGGTTTGAAAGCTAAAATTTATGCCTTCAACTTTGAACAAATTCTAAAAAACCTCAAGCTTTTGGTTATTTGAATGCATAGTGGATAGATCACTTTCCATCACTGTCTTATCCTTATCAATGAGATCCTAGATGTCATCTTTCATATTATTATAGTTATCTATGTCATGTCCAATAGTCTTATGATAGTAGTATTACTTTTGGTAGTCATATCACTTAGGCACATTAGGGTCACCTTCTTGTTATTTATAAGGATTCATAGCTATTAGTTAAATGTGATGGTAGTATATTCTTACGTAATTAGAGATTTATTCTTAAGATGATAATCTCTTAGAATATTGTTTAGAAGTAGAGAATACCTCATGGGTATCTTGGTGTATTGATATATACTTCTTTATATTCTATGTGTTAAGATAAAGAGGAAGTAGTTGAGGGAGTGTTATTTTATTTCATAGAAAAAGAAGAAAATTATTAAGAGATTGGTTGTCCCTTATCTTGTTTGGTAGTCTTGTTAATCTTATTACATATTAACATGAATTCTTGGTCATTACATTGAATGGCTACTTCATTAATATGTCTAGAATCTAGGAAAGCATCATTTAAAGAATGAGGCTTAGGATAAGCCATCCTCTTCTAAATGTAGTTAATGAATATAGATTCAAATATGTACTATAGGTAACATTCCTTTAAATGATAGTGTAGTTTCGTTGATGTCATTTTTCATTGAGAAATGAACTTATCAATAAGATCATTTGAAGCTTGTTTAATGATGATAAAAGATATTCTGCTTATGCTTTAAGGCATATTAAGCTTAAAGTGTTCAATGAAGGCTATGAGCAATTTCTCTAGAGAGGTGATAGATTCATGCACTAGGGATCTATACGATTCTAAAGCTCTTCTAGAAAGAAAGTTCAAAAATCATCTCAACATAATTTGAGGGTAAGGGATAAGAAGCATACATTCATTTTTGAATGTGGCAACATGTTCATGGGCCTTGCATTTCATCATCATACTTTGTAAAAGTAGGTGCCAAAAATCCCTTAGATTAGACTAGCAAAGGAATTGTAGAATTGATAGGATCACTTAAGACTTGATCCAATGAAATAAGACAATTTTCTTGTATACTTAATAAATTTGTTGCTTTGTTTTCAATGTTTTAAAGATGAAGCATCATGTCATTGAGTAATGCCAAAAATTATGGATTTATTCTGGGGGAGTCGATAATAGTAGATTAAGCCAGGATAGTAGGTGTAGATGTTAGGGAATCATGAAAATAAGGAATGATTCCAAAAGTTATAGAAATGGGGATACCTAATGAGATCAGATTAGATGGGTATATAAAAAGGAAGGATATGTTGATAGATTGAGAAAAACTAAATAGTGATGGAGATGTAGGAATAGAAAGTGGAAAAGATTAAAAAGAAGGTATGGTAGGTTATGGTTGAGGGATAAAATGCATGATTCCAAAAGATGAAATAGAAAATTGAAAAATGAAATGAGGATTACTGATATTATTGAAAGGAAATAGTTGTTATAGAGAAATAGAGCTTGTGGGAAGGCTAAGTGGTTTTTTGGTGATTTAAAAAAATATGGGCAAAGTACTTTGAATAGTTGTGATGTTGATGTTATGAATGTGATATGATAGGGGGTTGATTTCTCCAAGATTCCTTGTCAGTTGCTCTTCATATTAATTTATCAAGAGGATTTTAGATTTAGAGGTCATGCTTGCTCTTCTTTCTCTAAGAGTGATGTGAGAACCAAGAGGTTGATCTAAGATGTCTTGCATCCTAGTATTCTCAATTTCTAAATGTATGTATTTGGTGTAAGGATACCTCTTCTGATCCTCTTGTTCTACCCTATATGTTATGTGTATTTTTGAGTTGATTTTGTTGATGATGATCCTTGGATGTTTTGACATGTTTCAAGGTATTTTTGCCTTATTTTGATAAGTTTAGGAGGTTCTAGGATCTATGGGGACTTGTTCAGAGGCATCTAAAGGCTTCTGGCATCAAAACAAGTATTTTTATTTTTGGCACTTGCTGGATAGATGTCTCCCCTAAGAATTATCACCTAAAGTATAGACATATCAAGACTAGAGTAGAAATCTACCAACAATAGTATACTTCTCTCTTGAAACTAAGGCTTTCACAGTAGACATCCTCGTAAAGCTAGAGATGATTCAGATGCATGAGGAAACTTCCAAAAAAACCTATTCCAATTTGGAAAATAATTAAAGAAATATGAAAATAGCTGAGGAGAAAGTGAGAAGACTTGGAAAATATCTGAAGAACTTCAAGTTGAGTTGAAGAAAGGTTTCTAGGGTTTTTACCTTCCAAGTTGCTTATAAATATTAATGTAATTTGCCATTGATTAGCATTAAAGTATCACATCGATAGGACCCCATTGATGGGGTCCCATTTACATGGTGTTGCCCTATTGATGGGGCTACTTCGGTGTAGTGTGTACTACATTGATGAGGTCCCATTGATGTATCCCTAGAGCAAAAACTATAAATAGAAGCTCCAAGCCATGTTTATGGGCATTAGATTCATAGTAGCACTAGAGCTCTTGTAATTTGTCTATTTTAAAGTTAGAATATTTTTCCTAAGTGCCCCAATAGGAGTCATTAAGTGTACATATCTTTATTTGAGCATTGTTGTACCTAAGCACAATAGTGTGTACAACAATAAAGATGAGCTTCTTGATAAACCTTGCAGCATTCTAGATAGCTTAGATATTTCATTCATGCATTTAATACTTTTAGTTATTTATTTAATGTTTTTCAGTAATTAAGCTAATTAAGTAATTAAGCAAGATAACCTAGATAGATTAAATACATAAGTATGACCCCTTCGAGCATAAACATGTATTCGCTTGGTAATTGATGAGTGGCGAGGTACCCCTACACTCAACCATACGAAACAAGCATAGCACGTGTGATCCGGTCAAACTCCACATACTAAATGCCTAAAAGCCCCATGGAACACTTGGGGTTAATCATTCATTGTCTTCCCAGACTTACTTGTTGTTGTCATGGTGTATGGTTAAGTAAGTTCGAGGTATATGATTTTTTTATATCTTTTATGGTTTTATCTCTTCTATGCTAAAGGGTGAAGGGTTGAGCAACTAACTAACTCTAACTAATGGAGTAAGTCTAAATTAACTAGCATCAGCATCCGTTGCCACTTACCGTACACACCCTGAACCGATGCAACCATGGCTACCAAACGCTAATCGTTGCTGGGATCACTGCGTGTAACGCACGTGCTTGAAGTGGTCGTACTAAGGCACCTAACTAGGAGGAAAGGGTTGAGAGAATCTATCTAGCCTACATGTGATGAGCAACCAATTCCTTGACTAACTGTACACATTTTTTGTGCACTACTACCATTGGGATTACCAAGCGTAGATCCTGGATATGCCATTGGGTTACCAAGTAGTCACACGAGATGCTCATAATCAAGTCGTACTCATACTGCATGCGATGAGCAGCCGATTCCTTGACTAACCGTACATATCCTTAGATGCTCATAATCAAGTCATACTCATACCACATTCTAGGAAAGCAATAAATAGAAATTAAATAAAATCTTATTCCATGCACTGCAAGGTTTATCCAATCAAGTTCATCTTTATTGCCATACACAACTTGTGTTCAGGTACAATGTTGCTTGAATAAAGATCCGTTCACTCTAGGACTCCTACTGTAGGCACATGGAAAATAATCTATCTCTGGAGTGATCAAACTGCCAGAGTTTTCCTACTTCTAAACCAGGATAAGAAATGAGGGGAGTGCCGCCTCTTATTTATAGATTTGGCAACGGACCGCGATATCGTGTACGCGACATCGCAGGGGACGACGCGATATCACGTACGCGATATCGCATGGGATGCGATATCGTAGCCCATGCAATATCACGTCTCATCAGTAATCCTAGCAATGTTATTAGTTGGTGCACCCAGTAGCATAGTGCTTGGTAACCCAACAGTGGATACATGGGTTCGAGATTGGTATGGAAAGTGGGACTAGATGCTTATGTTAGGACTAGTTAGAGATTAGTTAAATAGTCAAATTAAATTAGTTCTTGATTTACTTCATCTCTTACTTTAAGTACCAAAACTATAAAACATAAAATGATAAAAATCATATACCTCAATTACACTTAACCATACCATTATGCATCACAAGTGTAATTGGGAAGGCAACGAATAACCATTAGGATAAGGTTCACTTCCTAGAAGACTAGTGCACTGGAAACTAGAGAGTTTGTAGAATTTGACTGAATCATGCGTGAGTACTTTGTGATTCATATGGTTGGGCATAAGGGTACCTCTTCACCACTCATCATTAGTGTCATTGCTAGGAACCCTGTTTGTTGAAACGGGTGCTATCTAGGTTTAGTGGATATTATTAATATCATTGAATGAACCCCAAGGTCGATATCATTCCCAAATAATATAACTACAAAAGCACAATGATCTTTTATTGTTTGTAAAATGTATTCTTCTTGTAGGCAAAATGATACAAAATTGTCGATCCCACAAGAGTGCAAAGTGGTGTATACTCATCCAGATGAGTTTGTCCCTAATTTCACCTTCATCCTACGTTAGGATGAGAAAATGCAATGGTGTGATATAGAAGGAAACATTGTATTTCCCCCTGATTAATCTATGTTTAAGATGCTACTTCAAACTCTTAAGAAGTTAGGCTTCTTATATTTTCAAGAGGAATACATTGTGAATGGTTATGATACTCGGGACTACCATCTCACTGACACACAATGCAGGTAAGATCGACATCAGAAGAGGCATCATGAGGATGCTAAGGAAAAAAAGTTCACTAATTTCTTATTCCTACTGAACCAAGACAACAACGAGGGTCCTGCCTTTGAGGAATCTTAGCATGAAGATTCTATACCCTTTGTTACTAGTGATGAGGATGTGACATTGAATTTACAATCTATAATTCATAATTCAGGTTCAAGGAAAGATGGTAGTCAAAGCAAGGGATCAAACAAGCATCAACATGATAGAAAATTTGATAAATGTGGCCATGATAGCCAAGGGGAAATTGGTAAATTTCATGATGGAGGTAGTCCTCTTTTCTCTTCCCCCTCTTCATCTACATCTACTTCTTCTTACTCTCTTGATTCTAAAAGATGCCATAAAAGGAACAACTATGATGAAGGTGAGTTCAGAGGTAATAATACTAATCGTCATTCCAATAATAATCAAAAGGGTAATAGAGGATATCATCAGTGAAAATGAAATCATGATGATGATGAGGCTTGCAAAGGTAGTTAAGATCCCAAATAGGGATGTGAAAAATAGTCAGATCAAGTGCTTAGACATGAACAATATCCCAAGATTTGAGAGGGAATATAACACAAGCTTTCCACAATGGCTGTCTTACAAAACATTGAAAATGATTGGAAAAAAATCAAACTCTACCTTTGCCAAAACTTCTGATGTCATCTTTTGTATAGGCAAATTTTTCCTATTCACCATCTCTTCAAGTGATGACTCTTCTTCATCCTCACAAAATGGTACTCCCCTATTTTGAAGGGAAGGATCTCAATTATACTCTTCCACACTTTCTCTCTTCCATAGCCCACCTTCTTTCTTAGCAACTTGCTCCAATAGTCTTTGAATTTGATGGGACCTAAGCTTAGATAGTATTCCTTGGGCATAAGTCCCAAGGGTTCTTCTCATTTCATGCCTAAGCCCATCTATGAGATGGTGTAATTGATCCCTTTGCGAATAACCATGGCTAGGACAATGATGTAATAGTGCATAGTATTGGCTCATGGCAGCATATAAGGGTTCATGTCCTCCTTGTTTCCATCCTTGAATTTGCTTTTTCAAGTTAGACACTTAGGAGTACATTTGGTACTTATCATTAAATAATCCTAACATGGTACTCCACCTATGAATAGATTTCAGTTCTAAAGACTGGTACCAGCTTCCCGCTTCTTTAACTGGTATCCATGGGAGCAACTTAATTTTTTTCCATTCATTCTCTATGTTTTTTAAGGCACATGCATCATGGAATGCTTGTAAGTAATTCTGAGGATCAGCATTGTATCCCCCTTCAAATCATGGGATGTTGTTCATGTCTAATCTCTTAATCCTACTATCTTTCTAGTGCCTTGTTGGAATTCTAACAGCCTCAGTTATGTCTAACATACTTTGAGTAGTGAGTAGGGGTTCATTGTGATCGTCTCATCTATGGTGTCTATGATGCCTACGCTGTTCCCTAATCTCCCTTATTCTATGGCATGACTCTCTAGAGTGCCCTCATCCCCTTTCCTAGCTATTTTGTCTATGACTTCCACTTTGCTTGCCTTTATCCCCATGGTCCTTTTCTTTATGACTATGTCTAGATATTGAAGGAGAGGATGAATAAGATGATGAAGGAGAAGAAGAAGGAGAATCATCACCATGATGATGTCTGCTACCTTCTCTTCAATGGGCTTAGCCTCGATCGCGATTGCGATCAGAATGTCCGTCTTTATCATGTGTTTGTATCCCTTTTTTGGATCCTTTGTGCCCATGAGTATCAGAACTTGGGTTATGTATAGTGGAATGAAGGTTCTAATACACAACCCCTTGTCCAAAGTGAAGGGGAGGAACATCGTCGTGTGGACGACTACGTAAGCTAGGTTCACCATCCTCAGTTTTGCTTAAGACATGTGGGACATCCTAGGACCAGTTACCCTTCAAAGACTTATGATGTCTCTCCTATTGCAAGTCCCTTTGATGTTGTGCCTCCATTGGATGGTATTATCTCAAGTCATGTTCTTGCACAACATATTCTTTATGTAAGTGCGGCATGCTAATTTATGTGAGGACATGAAAAAGCATGCTTGGGATTGAACGATCAGGAGGGAACATTATGTTACCTTCCAAGTCCTGCCAACAAAATTGTTCATCTTGATGGAGGATAAAGGTGAAGTCTGGTATATACTCATCGGGATGAATATATAGCACTTGAACTTGTTGGGGGACTGGCAGATCAATGTCATGTGTATTATGCCGTTGATTATTTCTTATTTCAGACTGAGGTGGTGAGGCGCTTTTGTACAAAGAAGGAGACATATTTTTTTATTCAGTGTGCAATGTATTCTTGTTTATTATTTTCTCAACCAAACCTAAGGGTTCATTCCAATGATGTGAATGATTTCCTAAGTTCTAATTAGCACACAAACAACTAAGTCCTCGACAATGGAGCCAATGATGAGTGGTGAGGTACCCCTACACTCAACCATACAAATACAAGCGTTTCATGCATGATCCAGTTGAATTCCAAGGACTAAGTGCTTATGCACCCTTGTGAAACAAGGATGGGTTGGTTGATCATTGTCTTTCCAAGCTTACCTGTATGTCATAATTGTATGGTTAAGTAAGCTTGAGACATATGATTTTTATAGCTTTTATGTTTTTTATGTCCTACACTAATAGGGAACGAGAGAGATAAGTAAGTGACTAATTTAACTTAACTACTTATTAACTAGGCTTTAATTAATCCTAACACCAGAATCTGTTCTCACTTGCCGTACACATCTTGAACTAGTGCAACACTACTAGGATTACCAAATGCTAATCATTACTAGGTTACCAAGTGTTACACACATGCTCAAAGTGATCGTACTAAGTGTATTTACTTAGGAGAGTTGTAGGGGAGGGAGGGAGGGAGAGAGAGAGAGAGAGAGAGAGAGAGAGAGAGAGAGAGAGAGAGAGAATTAATTAACTAAGAAAGAATTTAATAATATCAATTAACACTAATTAATCTATTCTAGATGCTACAAGGCTTATCATGAAGTTCATCTTTATTTCCGTACACAAGGTGTGCTTAAGTATACAATGCTCGAATAAAGATCCGTTCACTTTGTGACTCCTATTGCAGGCATGCAGAAATAATTCTAACTCTAGGAGGGAGAAAATGCAAGAGTTTGGCTAAGGGTCTAACTATCTAATGAAAACCTAAGTGTGCTTGCCTTTTATTTATAGGCAAGGAGGTAGGTCTTGATATTGGGTATCTAACATTGCATGGTAGGCTCTGATATTGTGGACCCGGTATCGTGGATGTGATATCACGGTTCATCACTAGTTGTCGAGTTATTCCTTGGATTACCCTTATTGATGAATCGTGTTTTACTTAAGCTCCAATATCAAAGTGGCCACGATATTGGGCACACGATATAGATATGCAATATCATAGCCCAAGATGCGATATTGGGCATGCAATATCACAGGGTACTCCTACGCCTATAAATATAGCCCTTGGGCACATGATTTAGGAGTAGTTTTTTTGAAGTCAAGTTGCGAGATTCTTGTAGTTTGTTCATTTGAGAGTTAGAATATTTTCCAAGTGCCTGTAGTAAGAGGTCTAAGTGAGATTGGATCTTTATTCAAGCATTAATGTACCTGAACATACCATTGTGTTGGCAATAAAGATGAGCTCTTTGATTCATCCTTGCAGCACTTAAGACTTTCTTTCCTTATGCATTTACATATCATGATTTCATGTAGTTTACATTAATGTTATTCATTCAAAAATTAATTTTGATTGATTAAGCACTTAATTAGAATACACAAGCATGACCCCTTTGAACATATGTGTGACATTTGGTAGCTTAGAAACGGTTAGCATTTGACAACTCAGCAGTGTTGCACAAAGTTCAAAATGTGTCTGGGAAGTGGGGACAGTTACTTGTGTTAGGCTAGATTAGACAATAGTTTACTTAGCACTTAATTACTCTCACTTTTATTCTTGTTTTAGGTGATCAAATTGATAAAACACAAAATAATAAAAATATTATGCCTCAATCACACTTAACCATACACTTGCATTTCACAAGTGAGACTGGGAAGACAACGAATGGACAACATGAACGCACTATTTAGCTTTGGTGTACTTGGTAATTAAAGTCTATAGAATTTGACTGGATCACACTTGAACACCTGTGATTCATATGGTTGGGTGTAGGGGTACCTCGCCACTCATCATCGATGCTGTTGTTGAGGATTTTAGTTCTACATGCGCTATCTAAACTTAGTCTGTCTTAGTAATCTCATTATTCAAACCCTAAGAGTCCAATCTTACAAACACAAAAATTATTATTATAACTAATTTAAATCTTAACTACACACTACTTATAGATTCATTAACATAAAATGTCTTTTTCTCATAGACGTCTATCTCCGCCCAGGGTAGACCAGGTGCCTTAATAATACTGGGTGGTATATGCTCATCCTAATACATATGTACTAGACTTCACCTTCATCTTACATCAAGATGAAATGCTATGGTGGTGCAACATGGAAGGCAACATCATGTTGCCACTGGATCGATCTATTCCAGCTATGCTCCAGCTAATGCTTGCACAACATGGACTTTAACATCTTCATGGGGAGTATGATATGTAAGATCCTGAATTAAGGGATTATCATCTCACTGAAGCACAAAGGTTCATGGATCATCAGCTAGAGCACTAACATGAGCTTGTGAAGGGCAAGGGATTGAAAACTTTTCCACCTCTGCTTGGCCCATTGGATGGAGATGAACACTTTTCTAGGGGCTTTTTCTTTGGTGATACTCCTCTCTTTGACTTTGGTCAAGGGGCCCTCAACTAGAACATGTAATCGACAATTCATAATCCAAGTTCTAGTCAAAACAAATCCAATGACAAAAATGGATCTAGAGGAGCAAGTCATCATAAGAGGAAAAATGAAGACCACAATCACAATCATGGTCGTGATCATCAAAGAAAGGGTGATGGGCATTGGCATGATGCAAGTTCTCCTTCCTCTTCCCCTTCATTGTCTTCTTCTTTTTCATTTGGCTTATATTGTGACTGTAGAGGGCATGACCATGATGGAGGCGATCAATGAGACCAAAACAATAGAAGGGACCATAAGGAAAATTGCAATCAAAGGCATGCGCAATCTAGAGAGACCCATCACCATGAAAGAAGTGTTAGTAGAGAACATTATAGACACCATTACCATGGCCTCGATGAATCTCTACTTGCCACTTGGAGCATGTTAAACATTGCAAAGGCCATGAGGATTCCAATAAGGCATGTAAAGGATAGTAGAATAGAGAGGCTAGACATGAACAACATCCCTCGGTTTGAAGGAGGCTATGATGCTAATCTGTAAAATCATCTCCAAGACTTCCAAGATGCATGTTCCTTGTAGAATATTGAGAATGATTGATAAAAGTTGAAGTTATTTCCAAGGATACTCATTAAGGAAGCAGAAAATTGGTACCAATCCTTGGAGCTAGAATCAATCTGACGATGGAGTACGATGTTAGAATTTTTTAATGAAAAATATCAAATGTACACCCAAGTATCCAATCTAAGGAAGTAAATCCAAGGGTGGAATCAAGGAAACCATGAGCCCTTGGATGCTGCTATTGGATGATACTACTCTCTATTGCATAAGTGTCTTGGCCATGGATACTCCCAGCTTGATCAACCTTGCCATATCATAGATGGATTACAGTCTAAAATAAGGAAAGCCATTGGCACCTATGCTCAAGGGATATTGATAGAGTTAATCACTTTTTGGATCCAAAAGTTAATTGTGTAGGTAGCCAAGGAGGCAAGAGAATTGAGAAAGTGAGAAAGTATAGAGGAATACAATAGGAACTCTTCTATCCACAAATGGGAGGTTTGATTTTGTGACAGTGAGGATGAGTTAACTAGAGATGAGGTGGCTAATCAGAAAATCTTGCCACTTCAGAAATTGCAATATGAAATCACAATTGTAGTTGACCAATTATGGGACTCCATAGACAATAAGTTTCAAACTATTTTAAAAATTGTTGAAGAGTCCAAGGAGCAAAGTGATGAGTGTGAGCATTGGGAACATAAGGAAGCTAAATATGCCATATCCAAGGGTAAGGGTAAGATGGCTACAATAGAGATGGTTGTGGATAGCAAATCAGATGATGATGAAAAGTGTGAAATTTGCCAATATGAACATCCCAAAGGATGTTATCCAATTATGTCACACTTGTAGGAATCTAGGGTGTATGCCTTACATCCACGACTTGCACAAAGGTAAACACCCAAAATATTACCTTATCCACAAGGTAACTCTCAATAGTTCCACCAACCATAGTAGTACTATCCAAGTGGAACTCCACCATAATCCTATGAATTGTACCAGCAGTGGTAGCAACCATAGTCATGGGCATTGGCACCTCTAAGACAGTAGTACCCCTACTGAAAACTAGATCCCTATGGTTATTATGTTCAAAAACCTTCATCTCCACGGGACTCCTATTGTCATGTTGCCACTTACCAACCTCACCACTACCCTCCTAAAGTGTACCAACCATCCTTTCCAAGAAGGCATGCCACCTACTATCCCCATGCTCCTCCTATTCTTGCACCTACTGCTCCATCTCCTGCATAGCTACCACCAAATCCATCCATGCAAGGTGAATTACCTACCCAACCATAGCAAAGACATGCTACAAGGGTAGTTAATCTACAATCGATTAACCAACCAAGCAAGTTAAAATCACAATCAAAGAAAAGATTCTTCTTTCGACATCATAGTCCATCAAAGCCCTCAGACACATCAGTGGTTGGTAACCCTACTCCTCCACCTTCCTCTACCTCACTGTTATTTGAGTTTCCTTCAAACTAAAATCCCTCTCAAATCTATATTGTAATGTTAACCCATGTTGTATCTAATTGGATTCAAGCCAATAACCTACCTAGGAAGTTAGCTGATCCTAGGAGTCCCATGGTATATTTCTAAATTGCTAAGAATGAGCTTTATAAAGCTCTTCTTGACTCTAGTTCCTATGTTAATATAATCTCGCATGAGATGTACACTATGTGGAACCTTCCTCCCTTGAAGAAGAGCAACATTAGGTTGGAGCTAGTAGACCAGTCCATCACTATTCCATTGGGATTGGTAGAGGACATCGTAACCACTATTTGTAGGTGGTCATATCATATTGACTTCCTAGTAATCAAGATGAAGAATATTAAGGGGGACTTCCCAATTATTATGGGTAGGGCGTGGTTAAGCACTATTGATGCCAAAATGGGCATTAGAGATCTTTCCTTAGATATATCTAAAGAAAATGAATTTGGAAAGATTGAGAAGAAGAGGGTTCCATGTATTAAAAATTTCAGTGGTTGGAGCATCAAGAGGTCACTGGGTGGACAACCTAACTTTAGATCTGTGCAAGGGCCATGCTAGAGTAAACGAAAGTAGGGTGCCTTGAAAGGTCTAGTTGATCAAACAGGGACTTACTCGGTGTACAATAACCTTCTATAAACATTGGTTTTAAAGATGTTGTATGCACGTTGAGTGATGAGTGACAAAATTAAATCGATTGAGAATAATGTAAACATGAAAATAACAAAACAAAATGAAGTAGGTTAGGGTGAGAAAGTGCACCACCCTAAGATCAGGGGATCTAATCTTTGCTTGATTGAAGGAGATGCACAACAAAGGGGTAGTGTGGACAGGCATAGCTTACAACGAAGCAGTATGGTCATAGCTCCTTGAACTACTGTTAACAGCTTGCCAACAAGGTCCTTCTACTTGCTAGTTTGCTTGCCAAAACTAATTGCCAAGAAGCCAAAATGCTAGAATGCTAAACATGCTCAAAATTCAACCACACTAAAAATGCCAAAAGCCAACCATAGGAAAGATGAGTTCAAAATCCAACCCTTTCAATGTTGTTCGCCAAGGTATTTATAGGGCCAGGAGCAGGAGAAAAATGTGGTTTGGATGCGATGTGTCTTAGGTCCCACATAGTGCAAATGTGACTATGCCATGCTACTGTGTAATGTTGGATGTGAAACATGCTACATTGTGATCATACTATTCAAGTTGCATGTGCCAAAGTCTAGTGAGCTGCCACGTTTATTGCAAGAGTTGTCAATAGTGAATGCAAAGTGGAACTTGTGTTCCATGACTACATCTTCCTTGCTCTGGTGAGCAAGGTCAAGTGTAGGGACAACTTTAGGAATAGCTAGGGGGTGCAAAACAAAGTAAGATTGCTAATTTTGTCCTTTGAAGATACCTTGGGATGAGAGTAACTGTTGCCAACAAGTTCTAGTAGTAACTGACGATGTCTTGGGGCTCCCATGCAAGTGTTATGCTGATTACACTACCCAGCATATTGGAGTAGTGTAAAAACTCACATGCTATGCTATGCTACACTACATAGCATAGCACAACATAGCTAGTATTATTAAAAGAAATCTTGTATGAAAGCTGAGAAAACCTGTCTGAGGCCTTGCCAAGAAAGAAACTGCAACCTTGTCTTTCATGATGGAAGGTCTTGGGACTTGCTAAGTTCATCCTTGGGACATTTTGGTGCTTTGTGCCATTGCTATATTGTGTAGTGTAGCAGCCAATGTGACATGCATCCTCTTCTGATTTGTAATGCTCTATCAAGAAACTCTGCTTGGGGCCTGAGGACAATGTGGGATAGGTAGTCTTAGAGGCTAAAGTGTGGCCAAGTGAAATTCTCTTGCTGTAACCACTTAGCATAGGGCCTTCATGTGTTTTTTCCTTGCTACGTTGTTCTACGCTGCATAGCATAGCACAACGTAGCACCCATTTTTGCTTGGATTTTGACTCAATCCTTCAAACGTTTTGTCATGGGATGTTAGTCATGTCTTAGCATGTCAATAGAGTAAACCTATTTGATGATTGAAGCATGGGAAAATGTGCTTACTCCATCAAAGCTATCTACGTAGGAGTATCAACAGAATGCATCCCTACTATGCTGTGCTATGCTGTGTAGCATAGCACAATATAGCACTTAAGTTGCAATGATTTCTGATAAAACTTACCACATTTTACCACATCATGTTACTCATGCCTCAAGGATGAAGTGGGACAGATATCCCAAAGGACTAAATTATTGTCAATTTGCATCTTGGGTGCATGTTCAGTCTCCTCAAGGCCTACTACGCTGCACAGTGTAGCATAGCATAGCAGGTTCCTATAGTTAGAAAACCTGCTAAACTATTTAGTCCATCTTGAACTCTTTCAACAGCTCCTAGCATGGTCCTTGGGTAGAACATCAATTGGGTCAAGTGTCAAGTTGGGTAGGCTAGAGGGTGTAGCAAAGTTGTTAGCTTGGGAGATAGAAAATTTGCCAGAATGTATGGTCTACCCTTGGTGCCTCTTTCATGCAAACTAAGCTTGTGGTTGGATGCCATGTTGATTGTATCATAAAGGGTATTATCTACATGGTCCAACGTGACATAATGCTTGCAAGAATCCTTGCCCAAATTTCAGGACTACTAAATCATGAGAGTCCCAAAATTTATGGTGTTTCAATGGCTCCTATTTTTTGACGTCTGGAGGATCTACCCGAGAGATGTCGACAAAGAATACAAAACACCATGAAGAACTAGGCACCAACACCACTCTTTAGTGCCCACTTAGACCATGCTTTGCTACGTTTGAAAGTACTGGGAGAGTGATTGTAAGATAAGGGGGTAAGGGATGGAGTTGAGGAAATAGGTTCAGGGAAGAAATTAATGTAATATGAAATACTTTGAAAAACTATTTTCATAGCATGATCCCTTGTTGGAGTGCTTATGAGGGAGTTAGCACACATGGGTGTCTTTCTTTGTTGGCCTTTGACCTCTCACCGGAATGCTTAGAGATGGTTGATTTATGGCCAAAGAGATTGTGAAGTAGCACATTGTGCCATTTGTTTTAGGCACTTGTCTCTCTTTTTTTGAGCTTTTGCTGTACACCCATGTTTACTTGCAAACAAGCTTGATGTTGTTGCAGGATAGGTGTTTCCTCCTTGGAATGAGCTATGGTACATTCATGTGGGGCTTTAACCTGCCTACAGATGCTTCCCATGGGATGAGTTGCATTATGTCTATCATGGACTTGGTGGTTGGGCATGTGGAAGGGCTTTGTGCATTGGGAAAGCTTGTAAAAAGGATATGAAAAATTGCAAGTATAAGGGATGGACGCTAAACTAGCTGAAAGGGAGAGTAAGTCATGCACTCTTAAGTAGTGGATACTTCAGGGAAATGTAGTGTCTCTCTCTCATGGAAAAACACATTTCTGAATGACGCCATCTTGGCTTGTATCTTGCAAACACAACATAGAGAAAACCAGGAAAAGAAACCATCAAGTGAAGTGAGAGCAAAGTCCTACTTGCTTTGGACATCGCCAAAGTGGCAAGTGTTGTCATTGAAGTGTGTGATGTCCAAGGTAGGAAGGCTAGCATAGGTTTCAATGGTGGCAAGCTAGAGAGGTTAGCACCAAAGAAGCTAGGAGTAGCAGTGATGTAGCTACTCAGGATTCCTCACCCAAGGCAAACATCATGTAGTCTAGTTGCAAGGTGAGGAACCTAACAGCTGAACACCTCTTGGACTTAGATGGTGGTGAGGGATGGAGGATGTTAGCCTTGTGGCTAGGCCACAATAGTGTTAGGACTCCAGCAGTAGGTGCTAACAACTAGAGCTACTACCAAGAAGAGTGGCTGTGGTAGTGGTAGGTCCAAAAGGTCAACAGGATGTCAAACAATATCTTCGAAAGATCAGCAAGATGCCAAGGGTGGTGATGCTACATGTGTTCCAGAGAATGTTTCCTTAGCAACATGAACTGCAATCTAGAACTATAGTGTCCCACCCCATGTTTTCCAGAAGTTTTAAAGTATGGAAGCTCACTTGTTTGAAGGGTCATGGATGTGAGCTAGGAGGCGTTGCATCATGAACCTAGTTTAAGGTCTTGGTAGACCATCAAATGTGCTAGTTTAAAGTCCCAGCAGATCATGATGTGCTAGTTTAAGGTCCTAATAGATTGCTATCCTAGTTTAAGGTCCTAGTAGACTGTTCTGCTAGTTTATCATCATAGCAGACAATGGATGGCCAGTTTAAGGTCATAGTGGACCCTGCTGTGGGTGCCAGTTTTATGTCGTAGCCTAAGGACGTGTTGTGCTAGTTTATAGTCATAGCGGATTATCTGTGCTAGTTTTACATCATAGCGGACATTCTTTGCCAGTTTTACATTGTAGCAGATAATCTTTTCTAGTTTTACATCGTAGCGGATATTTTGCTTACCTTGCTTTGTATCTAATGTAGCCCTTTGCGTCAAACATAGTATAGATTGAGGTATAAGAGGTTAACCAGGTTTGCGAACTCGTTACCATCCATATCAGCCAATGTTCAGGCCCCATTCTC
The DNA here is from genome assembly GCA_015680685.1 of Gnetum montanum. NCBI lineage: Eukaryota > Viridiplantae > Streptophyta > Gnetopsida > Gnetales > Gnetaceae > Gnetum > Gnetum montanum. Next base: position 76,782 of record MNCI01013323.1, read on the forward strand.
ATAGGCTTTCATGACTACAAAAGGGACTTCCCAGTTAGCTGAGAATTTGTTTACAGGTTCACGAACAACCTTGAGGACTAGGTTCCCCTTTTTGACTGGCCGTTGATGTAGGTTGCAGTGATGCTTTTGCTGTTTCTTGTTCTAGTACCATTCGATACAACCAAGTGTTTGGGAATGCTCCTCCTCTATAGAGTCAAGATCAATGATCCTTGACTCATTGTTTTGAGTCTCATCCACAATGTTTGAGAGGATCATCCGAAGTGATGGAACCTACCATTCAAGAGGTAACACTACTTTAGATCTATAAATAAGGCTATATGGGATCTTACCTATAGTTGTTTAGCATGTTGTACGGTAAGCCCACAACACGTAGAGGATTTGCTCATGCCATCGCTTCTTACTACTACTGAGCATATTTTTGAGAAGGTTAATGATGGCGTTGTTTTTTTCCTTTACCTGACCATTTTCCTGTGGGTAGTATGATGATGAAAAAGATTCCTTGATGCCAAGGTTGTCGCAAAAGGTTTTGGTTCCCACGCCACTAAATTATGGCCCATTTTCTTTCACAATAGTCATGGGAAGACCAAACCTTATTACTATGTTATCTAAGATAAAGTGACAAACGTGTTGAGATGTAGTCTTTCTTAGGGGAATAGCGTCTACCCACTTTGTGAAGTATTCGGTTGTGGTGATAATGAAGTTATGTCCTGCAGAAGATATAGGTGTGATGGGTCCTATGATGTCTAGTCCCCAACGTTGGAATGGCCATGTGATCTATGTAGGATGTAATTCAGTGGACGATACGTGTATGAGATTTGCATGACATTAACATACATTGTTGCCTGTAGTATCCTAGGCATCTAATTTTTGCTACCATAGCCCTAGGGGCTATGTGTCCCTAGATAGTCCCTCATGGACTTTGTTAATAATGTTTTGTGCTTCTTCCCCACTAACATAAGTTAGCAATATCCCATCAAAGGAGTGTTTGCATAAGGTGTTATCTCCTATAAGGACATATTACCACGAACACTTTTGTATTGCATCCTTTTGAGTGGATGTCAAACCATGTAGGGGTTCGCCATGTTGAAGGTATGCCTTGATGTTGGCATACCATTCTTGGGTATTTTTTGAGTTGATAGATGCGATGTGTATCACTTGAGTAATAGGATTTTTGTATTCTATTATCGAAGCAGGCAAAGATGCAAACAAGTGCGGTGGCACATTTAATGCTAACATGGCTAGCGCATTAGCTATGATGTTCTCGCTGTGAGGCATATGTTTTTTTAGTAAAATCTTAGCTAAATTGCAATAAGGTTGTAGATGTGAAGCCTTGCAAGCATAGACTTCAGTGATTTGGTTGAAAACTAATTGTGAGTCACCTCGGATTGCCAAATGTTGTATCTTTAGGTCTTTAGCTGCTAAGAGGCCCCTAAGGAGTTCTTTGTACTTAGCTATATTGTTCATACAAAGAAATGTAAAACAATACACAAAGGGTCAAATTTCCCCAGAGGGAAATGTAAGAACTGAGGCGGCGCTACCACCTTGTGTAGTTGAAGCGTCAGCAAAATGTAAACTTGCTTTGAAATCAGATGGTATAGGGTTTAGGCTATTGATGTTTGCATCTAGGAATTCGAGTTCTATTATTGCCTAATCATCAATGGGTAAAGTTGTGAACTATGTGACTATTGCTTGACCCTTTGTTGATGATTGGGCTACATAATGTAAATCAAATTCCACCATTATAGCTTTCCATCAGACTATCTTACTACTCTCATACAAGTTGGTTGTGATAGCTCAAAGTATGTTGCTCTTGCATATGATGTTAACTTTGCTATGAAATAGGTAATGTCTCCACTTTTTGAGTGCAAACACTAGAGCGAGACAATATTTTTCTACCTTGTTCTACTTTACCTAGTAAGCTATTAATGCATGGCTTAAGTAATAGATCGAGATTTCAGACCCATCATCTCTTTTTTGACATAGCAATGTCGCAATAGATGTGTCCGAAGTAGTAAGGTAGATATAGAAAAGCTTATCCCCCTATGGTGGGTAAACAGTTGGGAGGTGCAAAGCTCCTTCTTTAGGTTACCAAAGGCTTGTTGACAATGATTTGTCCACTTGAAGTTGATCCCCTTCTTAAGTAAGTGTTGCATGGGATGTAGCTTGTCTATCAGCCTTGCGATAAACCTTCTAATAAACTACGCTCTACCTTGCAACCTGTGCAATTCTTTAAGGTTTGTAGGCAATGTTAAGTTGACAATGTCCCTCACTTTATCTGGGTCCACTCGTATCCCTGTCTTCGATACTACAAAACCTAGAATGCGTTCAGTTTTAACTCCAAAAATACATTTCTTAGGGTTAAGGCACAGGTCATGCCTATGACAATGTTGGAGGACTATATTGAGATTGTTGGGATGATTGATAGCTTCCTTAGATTTTACTGCTATGTCATCCATGTAATCATTCAATTTCTCTAAGAGGTAGTCGCTAAAAATATATGTCATTGCTCGTTGGTAGGTTGCTCCAGCGTTTTTGAGTCCAAAGGACATCATTGTATAACAAAAGGTTCCCTAAGGGATCATGAAAGTGGTTGCCAACCGATGCTCTAGGTTTATACAGATCTGGTTATAGCCCAAGAACCCATCCATGAAGGATAGTAAGGCATGACCAGCCATGGTGTTGATGAGTTGATCGATACTTGGTAATGGGAAGTCATCCTTAATCGTTGCTTTGTTCAAGTCTTGAAAGTCTATCCAAATTAGTATGCCTCATGTTTTCTTAGAAACTACAACAATGTTTGATATCCATTCTGAGTAATCGACTACCCGGATGAAACCAACTTGATAAAGCTTGGTGATTTCATCGCGTATAGCTAGTGCGATCTCTGGTTTGATTTTGTGAGCCTTTTGCTTGATTGCCTTGACACGTGGATCTAGTATAATGTTATGTTGTATGAGCCACGGGTCCAGGCCTACCATGTAATCATAAGACCATGCAAANATGTTTGCATGGTCTTATGATTACATGGTAGGCCTGGACCCGTGGCTCATACAACATAACATTATACTAGATCCACGTGTCAAGGCAATCAAGCAAAAGGCTCACAAAATCAAACCAGAGATCGCACTAGCTATACGCGATGAAATCACCAAGCTTTATCAAGTTGGTTTCATCCGGGTAGTCGATTACTCAGAATGGATATCAAACATTGTTGTAGTTTCTAAGAAAACATGAGGCATACTAATTTGGATAGACTTTCAAGACTTGAACAAAGCAACGATTAAGGATGACTTCCCATTACCAAGTATCGATCAACTCATCAACACCATGGCTGGTCATGCCTTACTATCCTTCATGGATGGGTTCTTGGGCTATAACCAGATCTGTATAAACCTAGAGCATCGGTTGGCAACCACTTTCATGATCCCTTAGGGAACCTTTTGTTATACAATGATGTCCTTTGGACTCAAAAACGCTGGAGCAACCTACCAACGAGCAATGACNTTTAAAATTTGTAAACATAGGGTGAAATTTGTGGTGGACCCACTTACTATGCTGTCGATGGACACTACGCTACGGTGGGACTACGCTACAGTACTGCTACGCTGCAGGGGTGTCCCACATTACTTGGGACATGAAAGTGACAAGTGTTTTACTGCTTCAGCTATAAATAGGGGATTACCCCCTAGTAAACTTGTCATTTTCATTGTCAGAGCCCATACCTAGAGCATAGCGTGGTTGAACAGAGAGAGTGTGTAATAGGCATAGCATAGCCATTGAATCAATTTGCAAACACGGTAATGATACGCAAAAGTGAACAGATGCATAGAGGATTTGCCAAGGTGGATGAAGTGAGGGACACTCTGGGATGCCTCTCCAAGTCTCGCATTGAGGAGCGATAAGAGGCACCATTTGCTTGGTAAGTCATTACACTATCCTTGTTTTCATTTTGTGATGCATCAGGTTAGGTTGCCATTGCTGTTACTATTTTGTCCATCATGATTGTCATTGTTGCAACTTTTGTCACTGTCTTTGTTGCCATTTTGGCTGCTACACTATGGCTGTCACCACTTTGGTCGCAGTGGCTGTACGGTTGCTATGCTATGGCTGCACATGGTACCACCCTAGCTTCCATTGTTAGAAAATGGTTGCTACGCTATTGCAAGGGTTTGGGCAGTTTTGGATGGTGTACTGCATGCTTAGCATAGCATATGGCCATTAGCAGGGATTTTTAGTTTGCAAACTTTTGAGATAGCATAGCACATGCCCGATGTAGCGTAGCATGAGCTAAGGGAGGGTTTATTGTGTTTGTGTTTCACCTTGTCCTATTTCATGGGGTAGGATTGGGACAATGGGAATGCTATGAGTTCTTTGTTGTAGGCACTGTTAGATTGTTACATTTTTGTTGCTGTTACGCTATGCTATTATATTGACAGGATTTTTAGGCTGTTAAGCTGAAAATTTATTACACTATTATACTGTTAAACTTGTAACACTGCTATGCTATCAAATTTTCCATACTGTTATGCCACTTAATTTGTTACGCTACTAAATTTTCCACACTACAATGTTTGTTACAGTGTTCTGCTTGTTACATTGTTACATGTCTGATACATGATGTGTTGCCATACTTGGTACATTGTTGCATTTGTTGTACTTGTTCTACTACACTATACAAGGTGTAGTCATCCTACTACGCTACGTGTAACGTAGTTGTCACCCATGTGCGAAATGTAACTGTTAGGCTACACTATACAAGATGTGTCTACTACACTGTGTTGTGTAGCATGTAACTGGTACATCGCAGGGTGCACCTGCTACGCTATAGGACTTAGTTGTAATGCTACACTATGTATGACACTTTGCTACACTACATGTGTGTTTAACTCTACTTTACCTGGGACTTTTTGTTTCATGCCTAAAGGAAATTTGTAAACGAAGAGTCATGCTATGCTCCATCAGTAATCATCATTTGAACATAGTGCTAATTTTTGGTGCTTTGTCATGCAAGGTTATGTTGAAACCTATTTTGATTATCCTCAAGCTTTTAGAAGTCTTGTGCTGCCTCAGTGAACCTATGGCCAATGTTCCTCCTCCCCTGCACAAGTGGGATAGCAGGTAGTCTAGTTCTGGGAGGGTGCACGGGACTTCCTAGAGTTCCTCCTCTACCATTTTAGTGTGATTGTGTGGTCACACTTATTGGTTGAAACAACTGATGTACTCATAGAAACATTGTTTCCTGGGGCAAACTAGGGCATTCTGAAATTCATGGTTGATGGGTTGATTGGGGGCAAAGGGGTAGAAGGTTCACACCAGTGCCCAAGGGGCTTGAGGTGTCTATGTTGGATTTGGGACATGCCTGAATACAAATTCTACCACTTATACAACATGTTGTACATTGCCTGTCACATGGGCACCTGCTTTCAAAACCCACTTGGAACCATTTACTATGCTGGTGGGTGAGTCCTATGAAGGTATTTTAACATGTTATGCTATACAAAAATGCTTACCGTATTCTTGTATGTTGCAAGGTTTTATATTGACGAGAGTGGTATTCACGGTAACACAGATACCTTGGCATTAGTCCAAACAGCTCTGCAAGGGTTCTCCTTTACCGGGAATGTGTGTGTCGATGTGATAGAAAAACCTGGGCTTGATTTTAAAGCCTATCCAGCCAAGTATTCCAAATTCTATGGGAAGTGTAAGGAAGTTGGCTAGTTGGATAGCGAATGGACATCGTGCCAACCGATTACTGTCGAAGACGTTTTGGTGGAACTTCCACCATTTCCTACGCCATTTAAACCTGGTATGTTAAACCATGCATTTGTTCTTATGTGTTATGTAATGATGTTCTTTCACTTTTGCTAAATTTTTTTTATTGCTAACCGTTGTAGTAGCAAGAAAATCCCAAGAGGTCATAGTGATCACCTTTAGGCATGACGAGACCAACCTTTTCTTCAAGTATAAGGAGGTGGAGGAGACTTAGCGTTGGCTTTGCAATGGGGCCCCAGCCACCCTTGTTCACAACATTTAAGAAGTTGGGCTCATGGATTTATTTTTGGTAGTAAATCCAAGTGTCCTGGCTATAGAAATGCTTTCCCTAGCTGATTCCATTTTCGAGAAGGCCAACCACTTCCGCACACATGTTCACAATGTACGGGTGGTGTTCAAAATTAACGACCAACTATTTGTGGATCTTTTTGGTGTCCCTTCTGATGGTCTCCCTATAGGAGAAAAATATAGGAAAGATGCAAACCATCAAGGGGATATCGAGGAATGGATAGGGATAAGCAAGGACTAAAAGGGGATTTACATCCACAAGGTCAAGCTAGCGGTGGCCCAAATGATTTACCTTGTCTTCCATGCCTGTACTTTCCCCAAGCTACTCTTCCAAGGGAAAATCCTTGGAGTGGGGTAGGCTTGGATAATGAGGGAGGTCATAGAGAAAGGGACCCATTATAACTAGTCTAGGTACCTGTTAGAAGGATTGTGTGCTGAAATGGTCAAGCTTCATGAGAATCTTGACTATTGTTTTAATGTGCACTATGCCTTTTTCGTAGCTTGCTTGCGATGGTTCACAAAATTCTTGGTGGTCCATGAAAATGATGCCTAGGTATAGCAGGATTGTAACCAGATATCTAAGCCATGGATTTTCTAGGTTTTCCACACCACCTGATCCCAAGACCCCCTAGAAGCTATCGGGGAATCACTTTCGATTATGATGAGGGATCAGGTGGCATGACCCTTTCATGCCCAGGACAATGTGGAAGAGGTGCCTCCTATTAACATAGGAAATGTGTTAATGGGGGCACGCCTCATTGCGAAAACTGTAAAAACTAGGTTGTAGCATAAGAAGTCTTGTCCTACAGAAGAGCCTACCCATATGAATGAAGGGAGGGGGGAAAAGCTAAAAATAAAAGTTTGTAGAGTGCATCCCCTAGTTGGTAAGTGTGCTTGCCTATTTTATTAGTGTAGCACTTGCTATGCTGTGCTATGTTGTGTAGCATTACACAACATAGCACCTATTTCAAGTTGGAGTATCCTGCTTAATGTGATTATGTTTTATAATAAGAAGAAGAAGAAGAGGAAGAGGTTTTGGCCCCTAGAGTAGGGGTGCCTATTGAAGAGTAAGAAGAGGCCCCAACGGTGGAAGAAGAGGTCTTTGTTGTAGAGGAATAGGCCCTTGCCAATGACCCTTTTGTAGAATGTGCTTCATTACTCGAAGGGCACATGAGTGTTGATGATGCCACCAAACTTTTGGGTCAGCTCGAAAGAGAGGGGAAATAGTTTGCTATTGGTGACTTGGATCACTTGTTTGAAAGTGTGTCGATGGGCGAACCTCCCGCTATCACCCCTAAGGGTTTGCTAGGTAGGAGATTTACACTGTCATTTACATTGTTCATCAGCTTTGTTGTTGTCCTCTCCACCATGGCTAACATGTTTTATTATGTAACGAACACCACTGTTGATGCCCTTGGCCCTTCTTATTTGATCTGTCTCTAATCTTGGACCGAGACCCCTAACAAATTCAATTTTATGAAGGGGGTGATTGATGACATGGTCAATTTCCTAAGGTAGATCGATCTTGAGATTGGTATGTTAAAATTGTACACTAGGCTCTCTATGTTATTGCAATGTTACTATGTCACTGTGACTAACACTCTCCCATGTATGATTGGCAAGATCTTGTCTCAAGTGGTATCCTAGGCAAGCCATTGAGGTTGACGCTGTGCCTAAACTTCTTCCAAAGGTAGCTGAGGTACCTCATCACATATACGATGAAACAAGTAAATGTGCATTCTACTCGGTACGCTCCTTATGGGAGTGTAGGTGTGTGAATGAGGACCTTCGAAAGTGGGTACAGAAACTTAAGAAGAAGAAGACCAACCTAACCGCTGAGTTGGGGGATCTCCGATCTAGGAATGAATTTCTGTTGGCCCATGACACTCACGATGGTACTTGGCATACGACAGCCATTGACTATGCAAGATATTGGATAACCGTACGAAGTAAAAATGAGGCCACTCGCGAGATCATTGAACAATGCATGCAGATGGACCTTCTAGCCTAGAAGAACCAAGACTAGAAGGATTATAGCAGAAAGGTTTATGAATGGGGATAGGCACAGAAGAACCATACACATATGTATAAAATGGAATGTGCCACCTATCGTAAACAATACCAGGATGCAACTGTTGAGTTGCATACCCACAAGCTATTCCTTGATATCATTGGTGCTTCTGATGCTTATGAGAATTTCATGTAACAAGTGATGGTCAGTGAGTTTTTTGAAAGGAAAATGACTCTACCTATCGGGGAGACCATCACTGCCACGTTTTCCCCAGGACTGCTAAGATTGACAACTATGGAAAAAGGGAAGATTGCGACAAGCGTTGATGTAGGAGATGGGAATTAGGCCAACCTTACTGAGGAGGAGATCCTGTGACGTCTTGCGATTGGCATGGATAGGATACCCTTTGAAATGGACGTGGGGCCATCTCAGGTTAGTTACTTTTTGTTGTATCATTATTTATTTTATAAAAGCCTTTTGTTGTAGCTTTGATTCATTATTTTATTTTCTTTCTTACACAAGATCAAAATGAAGATGCAGGACCCAATGGAATAGGGAATTGTGATGCTCGTGAGGATTCATATTGTGATGATGAAATATTTTTATTTTTTTCTTTGAATTTTTTTTGTAAACATTATTGATTGACATTGAATGAAGAATATAATGTGGAAGAATTTTTTTCACTTTGGTTAATGTGTTATATTTATTTTTATTCTTTATCTTTTTTGGGCTACTTGAGAGCTTCTCGTTTTAGTTTTAGGCCATTTCGGGCCATAGAAATAGTTTAAGACCATTTCGGATCATTGCTTAATGATAAAGATGTTTATTTTTGGCTATTTTTTGAGGAGTGGAGTTGCCAGTTTTAGGCCTTAGTAGGCCGCAATGGTAGTTTAAGGCCATTCTAGGCCGTAGGAGTAGTTTGACTAATGCAAGAAATAGCCTTGGGGCAAACGATGAACATAATGCAAACAATGGACATGATGGGAATGTAAATAGTACATGTGTTGCAAAGAGTTAAAATAATGTAAATAGTGATTGTAATGCTAAAACTGAACATAATGCAAATAGTAATGATGATGGAAAAACTAAGACAAAAAGGAGATGCAAATGTTGAAGCCAAGCCTTTATGAAATTGAATTAGAGATAATCTCTAATTGCGTAATCGTTTTCTAACCCATCGTGGGCTAGGCGAAGTATATGATCGAGAGGCTTTGCTATGGTACTCTTCGATGTCATCATCTATTGTCTGAAAAAGCAACTTGGCCCATGTAGTTTCTTTATTTGAGTCAGCATTTTTGGTTGGCTCATTAGTTAAACAAGGAGTTTCAGTGCTAACAGATGCTTCATTCTCAGAGATTACTATCTCTGAGCCCTGCTCCATGTCAATGTTGTTTATTGCTTGGGCAGCAACTTCGTCATCATAGATCACCACTTCCTTGCCCACATAGGGTAGGTGGATCTCTTGATGTATCAATGAAGAGATAGCCCTTGATTAAGCTAACCATGACCTCCCTAAGATCAGGTTGAACCTGAGCATCTCTTCTACCACGATGAACACCGCACTTGTGGGAATTGTTCCCCTACCAAAAAGTTAATATGGATAGTTCCTTTTATGACTATGCATGCCCTGTTGAACAATTTTAGGTAGGAGGTTGTCATGGGCTTGATTTGATCAACCAAGCCCAGTTTTTCCACTATGGGAAATGGAATGACATTGGTAGCAACCCCATCATCAACCTGTACCCATTGGATCTTGTACTGACTGACTGAGTGTTGTTGTCACCTAACCCTTTTCAGGGTCATCCTTAATGGACTTATCGTGAAATGTCAACTGAGCTAGCCATAGTTCTTCGGCTATAGAGGGAAGCATGACAGCATGGGTTACTTTCTCTTTGGCTGGCATGTTTTTGTCAACTGGGATGGATGTTAGCATGTGAACCATGGCCTCGTGGTGCACAGTGGAAGTTATTACCAAGTCATACAGGCTCAAAGTTGTGTTTTTTTGTTTTAGTGCTTGTTTGACTTGTGTAAGGGCATTGAAAAGGTCCTGCCTGCTATCTTGTTGTTTGTTACCCCTTTCCTCCTCCATTCGTCTTAGGAGACAAATCTCCCAAGGGGGTGCAGTTTTAGGTTGAGAACTGGGCTTTCTTGGGTAGGAAGGTGATGATTGCGTGCATGCATTGTTATTGGTTGTTGATGACAAAGGGGCCATGGGCTTTGAGGCCAAGGGGGTAGGCTTGGGGAACCTAACACAATGTGTTCCTTAGCCATCTTTTCCGCTAAACGCTACTCACATTTTTTTGGATGAAGAAGCTACGGTGCTATTTTTGTTGCTTGACTTTGTGCGGTAGAGGTGTTGGAATGTTTTGGCACCTTAATGAAGAATGATGCCTATTGTGTTAGTGCAGGCGGTGGTACAAATTTGAGCACAAAGGGTGAGAGGGCGGATGTCTAAGGAGGAACCTTAAGGACAAATGATTGTTGTGACATTGTTTTTGTTGTTGTCATGGTTGCTATATTACGGGGAGGCACACGCACCATGAATGGCTGTTGTGGTGGTTCTGGATTGTTGTCAATGCCAATAACATTGATTATGTACCCCGTGTTGTTGGCATTCATGGGATCTTTGTAAACATGCATTGACTGATTCTCAGGGTAGATGAGACTACTTTCATCCAAGAATTATTTTCCCTTATTAATCATCCATTGGATGTCATCTTTCAGTGCTAGACAGTAGTCTGTATCATGACCACAGAGTTGATGGTAGTCACAAAACCATTCTAGTCTAAAATTCTTAGGAACTATTGGCTCATTGGGTGTGGCCAAGGAGGGGTTCCTAAGAACTTTGCAATATCTTTAATGATGTCTGATTGCCTTCTCCGACATCTGTTTATGCTATATACACCCAGCTCATAGCAGTTGCTTCAAGAGTTCTAAAGGTTTAATGGGTAAGGAGGTATACTTAGAGAGATCCTTGCACTCAAGGTTGGGCCTAGGTTGAGTTGATGCTGCAAGTGTTGATGTCAATGGTTGACTGGTGTTTCTTGAACTAGGTGTGGCGTTGGGTGCTATGGCCAACTTCTTATTATTGCTATTGTTGGGCTTGGTCTCATTGGCCACAATGGCCATTGTGGTTGTCGCATCCTTGCCCTTCTCTTTGTCGTTTTTGATGTTGCATTTTTGTATGTGACATAGGCCAGGTCTTTGCTAGCTTTAGCAATGTCTTGGATGCTCTTGATCTGAGAAAAGGCTTGGCTAAGGAAGCACAGAGCCAGGTAATAGAGCTTAGAGTTAATAAAGTCATTTACTGCTCCCTTGAAGATGGCCAAAAAGTGGGCCTCAGCAATAGGCTTGTGTATCTCATTTAGGGTTATGCTCCACCATTGTATGAATCTCTACATAGATTCCAATGGGTCCTATTTAACACCCATGAGCTAATCCAATGTGACCTCTGATTTCAAGTTGTATTTGAAGTAGGTCATGAATTTGCTTAATAGCTCTTCTAGGGTGGAAATGGAGGCATGTGGGAGTGCACGATACGAATCCAAAGCTTTACCTATGAGAGACATGGAAAATACATGGATGATGGTGTGTGGCCATGGTTACAAGAGTAGAGATTCGGATCTAAAGGTTACCAAGTATGCATTGGGATCACTTTCCCCATTATATTTTGTAAATTAGGGGAGTGGCAGCTGAGGAGGTAGTGTGAGCATGGGCATGGTCGAGCTGATAGGGTCATCATGGTAAAAGTCCATGACCTTTATGGTGTCGGAACCAATAGATTTAAGCCATTTGATCTCTTTAGTTAGGGTCTAGATGAGTTGGAAAGGATGATCTAGACCCGAGGATGTTGTAGGCGGTTATAGGGTTGCCTAAGTAGCCATCATGTGTGATGCTATTGGGGTGGTAGCCTATCCCATGGGGGGCACCGTTGGAGTCACTCTAGCAAGTGGTGCTGCTCGGGTGGTCCACCACCCAGTGGGTGATGCTATTGGGGCAATGATCGTTGGTAGTGCTATGGGGTTGGTAGTTTGCCTGGTTGGTGGGGTAGCCCATAGCCCTGTGTTTGGTTGTACTATGTGTGGAAGCTGGTGCACTTGGTGTTGCATGTAGTGCGACATTAGAGAAGGTTGTATAATAGGAAAAGAAGTGGTTGGCACCCACCACGTGGTCGAGATTGGGTTAGCTACTGGTGGTGGGATGGATGTAGACAAGGGACCAGGGGCGAAGCTCACATGCGATTGTGACATGGGCAAAGTGTGGAAGTATGGCAACATAGTCATGATTGATGTTGAATACGATACCAGGGTAGACTAGGAAGGAAGGGTAACTGGGAAAGGAGTTGAAGGGTCCACTTGTTGGTACGTTGAATGTATAGGATGGCTACCCATGGTTGACAAAGGTATGGGTTGTGGCCGGGTTGTGGTAAACATGAAGGGGGTAGAAGCAAAGAGTGGGTTCGACCAAAAGACAGTTGTGGGAGGGACAACTATAGCGTAGGCTTGGCCACCACCTTTGGAGTGGGAGTCCAAGTCTTCCTGTTTGTCTTGGAACACTTCTTCATAATGGGACGTTGTGTCCCATTCCCTAGACCTACTCACTCGCATCAACTAATCTATGATCCATTGATATGCTTTAATCAATGGGATGGTGATGTTAAGGGTAGGGATGAATTCCCTCCTGTTCCAATGGAGGAACTCAAAGTTACATTTTTCCTCGAGTTCTTGACGATCCAAGGGTATATTTTCCTGGACTTTTGCACAGAGGAAGTTGTATTGCTTTGCGTCCTATGCTAAGTACTCAGGTGATAGGTGCCGCAACCTGAGAAACTAACATGGTGCCAGCACTGGGCTAGGTGGTTGCTAGAGTCCAATGAGCTACCATGTTTGTTACAAGAGTTGTCAATAATGAATGCAAAGTGGAACTTGTGTTTTAGGACTATATCTTCGTTGCTCTATCAAGCAAGGTCAAGCTTAGAAACAACTTCGGGGATAGCTAGGGGATGCAAAATAAAGCAAGCTTGCTGATTTTGTCCTTTGAAGATGTCGGGACAAGAGTAACTATTTCCAATAAGTTCTGGTACTAACTGATGATGTCTTGGGGCTCCCATGCGAGTGTTACTCTAATTACGCTACCTATTGTATTGTAGCGTAAACACTCACATGCTATGCTATGCTACGCTATGTAGCATAGCCACCAGTCTTAAAAGAAATCTTTCTTGAAAGCCAAGAATACCTGTGTGAGGCCTTGCCAGGCAAGCAACTACAACCCTGTCTTTCATGCTGGAAGTTCCTAGGCCCTGTTGAGTTCATCCTTTGGACATTTTTGTGCTCTGTGTCATTGCTACACTGTGCTACGTTGTGTAGTGTAGTATAGCGTAGCAGCCAATGTGACATGCATCCTCATATGATCTACAATGCTCTATCAAGAAACTCTACTTGGGGGCTTGAGGACAATTTGGGACAAGTTGTCTTAGAGCCTGAAGTGTGGCCAAGTGAAATTATCTTACCAGAACCAGTTGGCATAGGGCCTTCATGTGTTCTTGCCTTGCTACACTGTGCTACACAGCATAGTGTAGCACAATGTAGCACCCAATTTTGCTAGGATTTTGACTCAATCTTGCAAACATTTTGTCACAGGATGTTAGTCAGGTCCTAGCATGTCAGCAAAGTAAACCTATTTGATGGTTGAAGCATGGGAAAATGTGCTCACTCCATCAAAGCTATCTAAGTAGGAGTATCGTCAAAATGCATCCCTGCTACATTGTGCTATGTTGCTTAGCGTAGCACAACATAACACTTAAGTTCCAATGATTTCTGATAAACCTTGCCACATTTTGCCATGTCATGTTACTAATTCTTGTCACGTCATGTTACTAAGGATGAAGTGGGGCAGATATTCTACAGGATTGAATCACTGTCAATTTGCATCTTGGGTGTTTGTTTAGTCTCCTCAAGGCTTGCTACGCTATGCAGCATAATGTAGTGTAGCAGGTTCCTGTAGTTAGAAAACTTGTTGAACTATTTAGTCCATCCTAAACACTTTCAATATCTCCTATCATGGTCCCTGGGTAGACCTTTAGCTGGGTCAAGTATCAAGCTGGGCAGGCTAGAGGGTGTAGCAAACCTGTCAGCCCAGGAGATAGAAAATTTGCCAGACTATATGGTCTATCCTTGGTGCCTCTTTCATGCAAACTAGCCTTGTGGTTGGATGCCACGACTGTACCATAGAGGGTATTGTCTACATAGTCCAATGTGACACCATGCTTGTGGAAACCCTTGCCCAAATTTTAGGACTTTTGTATCATGAGAGTCCCAAAATTTATGGTGTTTCAACAAGTATGGATGAACTCGATCAAGTTCATCACTAGCTCTCCAAGGGAGCAAATGATGATATCAGTTAGGAAGAGTTGGAGATTCCTAAAAATTTCAAATAGAACCCCTTGAATTAAAGACATTACTGACTAGAATGGAGTATGTATTTTTGAAAAATAAAAGGTTGGTCATTATCAATGCCATTCTTGCTATAGGATAAAAGAAGATGTTGATGAATGTTATGGAAAAATGGTCAGTAGCCTTTGCCTAGTCATATTTTTAGCTCATAGGAATAGATCTGAGAATATGCCAGCACCAAATATACATTGACCCACTGTCAAGCTGAAATAATAGTCGCAATAGTGTTTGAATCCTAAATTAAAGCAAATTATTAAAGAGCAGATTAAGCAACTCCTCAAGGTGAGATTCATCTATCCTGTTGTAGATAGTGATTGGGTTAGTCCACTCATGATCATGCCTAAGAAAGGAGGAAAATGGTAGGTGTGCATCAACTTTTGGCTGCTTAATATGGTAACTTTTAAAGATCATTTTTGTTGCCTTTTGTTGGCCAAGTTCTAGACACCATTTTTGGGTACAGCTATTACAACTTTTTGCATGGTTATAGTGGCTATAACCAAATCCAGATCATACAAGAGGACCAAGTGAAGATGACTTTCACAAGTCCTTGGGGGACTTTTGCATACTATCAGATGTCATTTGTTCTATGTAATGCCCTAGCTACATTCCAATGATTAGTCTTTAGCATTTTCCAACAAAAAATTAGTAGTGGGGTAAAAGTCTTCATAGATGACTTTTCTACCTATGGAGCTACATTCAAGAAAGCCCTGGAGCATCTTGAGTAGGTGTTGAGGAGATGTGTCGAAACAAACCTCTGGCTCAATTACCAAAAGAGCCATCTTATGGTCTAGGAAGGCATATTCTTGGGGCATCGTATCTCAAAAGTAGGAACCAAGGTGGATCCTGAAAAGATAAGGGTCATCCAAGGAATAACCTATTAACTAGAAATAGTTAAAGAAGTGCAATCATTCCTTGGTCATACTGGCTACTACTGGTCCTTCATTGAGAATTTTTCCAAAATTGCTAAGTCATTGGTTGAATTAACAAAGAATATGCATAATTTGTCTATACCCCTATGTGTGAAACAACATTTCAATAACTAAAGCAAAAGCTTTTTGAAACCCCAATTTTACAAGCACTTAATTGGTCTAGGTCATTTCATGTGATGACTAATACATTAAATTATGCTTTGGGGGTAGTGCTTATGCAATTGGATGATCAAAAACATCCATATTACATTCATTATGCAATCCAAAGTATCGTAGGTGCATAGTTGAACTACACCACTATGGAAAAGGAGTTGATGATAGTGGTGTTTGCATAAAAAAATTCAAGCACTATGTGCTTGGATATAAAGTGTTCATGCACACAGATCATAATGCCATCTATTTTTTAATGAATAAACCAATGGTGAGCCCCCATGTCATACAATGGCTCATGATTTTGCAAGAGTTTGATCTTGTAATGATAAATCAAAAGGATATGGAAAATATGATCGTTGACCACTTATCATGACTAAGATGGGATGACAAGGAGAAAGAAAGCCCCTTATCTAATCAATTTCCTGATGAATCTCTCCTTGTAGGGGCTATTAATGCACAAATTTCTAATGAACCAAGATGGTATGACACCATTCTCACTTATATGATCAAGCAAGAACTACTGCAAGGGCTAGACACCCAGAAGAAACAACAGTATCTTCACTAGGTTAAGCATTTTATGGAAATCAATGGGATTCTTTATAAAGTATGTCTCGATGTCTTGGCACACTGGTGTGTCCCTAACACGGATCAACTATGTGTTCTCCAAGATGCTCATGAAGGCCCTTGTGGGGGCCATTATGCTAAGAGATGCATGGCCATAAAAATCCTCATGGTAGGATATTATTGGCCAACAATCTTCAAGGATGAACACTAATTCGTCTATGCATGTGATCGTTGTTAGAGGAATGATGGAATGATAGCTCAAATGGAGGGGCCACAATAATGGATTTAGCCTCTAGAATCATTTAATATTTTGGGCATTGACTTTATGGGTCCCATTGCACCTTTGTCAAATAGAAAGGCATATATAATAGTCACAGTTAACTATTGCACTAAGTGGGTAGAAGCAATAGCTATCACCAATTGTACATCCACTACTATAGCTCGATTTGTACAATAGAATATCATAAACAAGTTTGGTATGCCTTGTGCATTAATCTATAATAATGGAAATCATTTCATAGGTGCCACTTTCTAAAAACTTATGTAGTGTTTGGGGGTGGAGCACAAACTCACAACACCTTATCACCCTCAAGCCAATGGTCAATTTGAAGTCACTAATTAGGAGATTACAAAAATTTTAACACGCACTATTATCAAATACTGAAGGGACTAGAGCACCAAATTAAATGATGCCCTTTGGCCCTATCACTCCACATGGAAACTTCCCATAGGTTCTTCTCCCTATGAGCTCATGTATGAAAAACTACCAACACTACCCATCCAATCTGAGCTCTGTACACTCTCTATAGCTTGTGACCTTAACATGGAAAGTCTAGCACAAAAGGAAAGATTAATGAACCTTAACTTGCTAGATGAAAATCAATTAATGGCCCTATCATCCAAAGAAATGCATAAGGAATTCAATAAGAAATGCCATGACCTCAAAATAAGGAAGGTCAAATTTCAACCAGGAAACAAGGTTCTCTATTGGAATCTTGCACATGTACCTCAACGAACCAAATTTCAAATGTTGTGGGAAGGACCTTACATTATTGAAGAGACTTTTTTATCTGGGGACATGATTATATATAAACCTAATAGCCCAGACAAAAAACAATTAGTCCACATCCAACGACTGAAACCTTTCCATGAGCCCAAGCCAACCAACTCACCAGATGGACAACCATGCTCAATCTTCAGATCTCCTCCTTTCAACTTAGTTGTGGGGAAGATGGCCATTCATACTAAGACTTTATGTGACTCCTTAGTCTTTTGAATTTTTATTTTACACATTTGATTTTACAACTTTTTTTTCAGGTTATTGATCTTTTCTAAGTTTTTGTTTTGCGCCATCATTAGTATATTTAATATTTCTTAAATACTCTTTTACCTTATTTTATATTTTCTTATGTTTGGTATAATTCTCTACTCTCTTTGCTAATAAAGTACCTAGTACAATGGTAATGTGCTACTTGATGATGGTATGTATCATTTGTGATTTGATTGTTGATGTCTGGTTTTTGACTTTGAATGTCATTACTGACAACTAGGACATGGTTTCTTTTCATGTAATAGGCAATGAGTCCACATCATCCACCCATCCACACACTCTATGGTTTTTCTTGTTTTGGAAACATGTAGTTCCTTTTTTATTAATACAACCTCAATAAATTTGTGACCTGTGTAGTTTCTAAAATTTGGAAGGAATTAAAGGTTCAAATAGGATGTGACTTCAAAGATATGTGGTATTCTTTGTCCTTTTCCATTTTCTTGTGTGCGAGGGTGTTCTCATGAACTTCTTACCATTTTGTGTCATTCCACAATAGGAAGTCAAATAAGTCCTTGCATGGTATGGTCCTCATCAAGAAAAATAAGGATTCAAAGCACATCGCTTGGATGAAATAAATGTGGAAATGCATGGGTCATTACATGGTATGGTTCCCATTCAATATATATATATATATGGAAATTCAAAGCACACCCCTTAGACCAAATAAAAAGGCTATAAGAAATGGTTATGGGACTTGTCTTATCTAGTCTAACTAAGGCCCTTTCTCACTTGCTACTTCTTTTCCAATTTGGAATAGTGGTTGTTTTGTGGAAACATTCTTGTGTCTTAGGGAATGGACTAGTCTTAGAATGTTGATGCGAAGTCACTGAAAGTGGTTGATTTTGGTCTAGACTAAGGATGGATCCTACCAAGTGATTTAATCACAAACTCCACAAGGGACCTCATGTGACCATAATTAGGAACTCCATTTCATTCTCCCTCTCATCCATCTATGCTTTTCATGCCTCACCTCACTACCAATTTTATGTTTGATTCAATATTCTAGTTTGATGTGTCAGGTTTGTTAGTCAATTACTTCTAGGTTTCTTGTACTTAACCTTCCATAACCATTAATCATCCATGGTGCCCATGAACTCTTTGGTTTGAAGTTATGCAAGGGTATAAAATGCCTATGTCTACTTTGGGGAGGACCCACTTACATATCTTTTTGTTTGATTAAGTTAAGTTCTTTAACCTTAGAAATTTTTACAATCGATTTCTTTTATTTACCCCATCAATGCCATCCAATTGTATGCATCTTCACAACTATTTTTAGTGAATTCTTTCTTTTTATTGTTATGAATTTCTATACCCTCTTTTCAGTATTCCGTGTGTTAAGATTTTTTAAAATTTTATGGACTACTTCTCTTACTTAACCTATTTGTCAGTCTTCCCACTAACATTATCAAGCAACCAATCTATCATAATCATAACCTAGCTAGATAGAATCATTGATGAGACAAGGTATTCAACTACTATGTGTTACACTTTATATACTAATCCTTGATTTTGTTGTAATTACAGTGGGGATCATGGATTGGAAGTGAGACTATCTTCACCAAGGATGATGCAACAATATCACTCACAGGAGCTTGTTCATGACCACTAGATCTCTTCTACCTCTCTCTCATTATTTTTTTGCCAAGAGGGGTTGGATATCCATTGGATCTAAGGATGTTCTTTCCTATTTTCATGAACATCCAAACTTGTACAAAATTATAATGATGTATACTCAGGCACTTCTGTAGTTGTTTGTTTCCTTTGTGTCACTCTATATGTTAGTCAAACATTCCATACCTCCTAATATATTTTGTAAGAGACTTATTCCTCTTCTTTTGTACTTGAGGACGAGTTTTCATTCAGTCATGGGGGTATGATGAATCATGTTTTACTTAAGCTTTGATATTAGATCAGTCGCGATATTGGGTACATGATATCATGGCCCAAGATGTGATATCGAGCATGTGATATCGTGGGGTACTCCCAAGCCTATAATTATGGCCCTTGGACACACAA
Source organism: Gnetum montanum (assembly GCA_015680685.1). Lineage (NCBI taxonomy): Eukaryota > Viridiplantae > Streptophyta > Gnetopsida > Gnetales > Gnetaceae > Gnetum > Gnetum montanum. Next base: position 96,297 of record MNCI01013323.1, read on the forward strand.
TTTGGGAGTAGTTTTTTTGAATTCAAGTAGTGAAATTCTTGCAGTTTGTTCATTTGAGAGTTAGAATATTTTTCAAGTTCCTACAATAGGAGGTCTAAGCATGATTAGATCTTTTTTCAAGAATTGATGTACCTAAACACACCATTGTATTGGCAATAAAGACAAGCTCTTTGATTCATCCTTGCAACACTTGAGATCTTCTTTCTTTATGCATTTACATATCATGATTTCATGTAGTTTACATTAATGTTATTCATTCAAAAATTAATTTTGATTGATTAAGCACTTAATTAGAATACACAAGCATGACCCCTTTGAACATACATATGACACTTGGTAGCTTAGAAATTGTTAGCATTTGATAAAAAAACAATGTTGCATGAAGTTTAGGATGTGTCTAGGAAGTGGGGATGATTACTTGTGTTAGGCTAGATTAGATGATAGTTCACTTGGCACTTAATTACTCTAACATTTATTCTTGTCTTAGGCAATCAAATTGATAAAACAAAAAATAATAAAAATCTTATGCCTAATTCACACTTAACCATATACTTGCATTTCACAAGTGAGACTAGGAAGACAACAAATGGACAACACAAAATCACCATTTAGCTTTAGTGTACTTGGTAATTAAAGTCTATGGAATTTGACTGAATCACACATGAACACTTGTGATTTGTATGGTTGGGTGTAGGGATAGCTTATCGCTCATCACTTATTTTTTTAGGGTTCACCTCAATCCCTTTTTTTGAAATTCTATACCCTAAAATAATGCCTTCCTAGATCATCAAGTGGCTTTTGTGCTAGTTGAACCTAATGTTTATCTCCATGCACCTTTTCAACACTTTCTCAAGATGGTCCATGGCTTGCTCAAACGTAGCCCCATAGGTGGAGAAGTCATCCATGAAGACTTCCACCTAGCTACCAATCTACTATTAAAAAATGCTCAGGACAAGGCATTAGAATGTTGTAGAGACATTGCACAGGCTGAATGGCATCTTTCTATATGCAAAAGTTCCCCAGGGACTCATGAATGTGGTTTTGGCCTAGTCCTCTAGTACTATCTAGATTTAGTTATAGCCACTATGACCATCTAGAAATTTGTAATAGCAATGCCCATAAATTTTGTCCAACACCTAGTCCTTAAATGATGCCATGTTCAACAACTTGAAATCAATGTAGATCCTCCATTTTCACCCTTCTTTGACATGATCACAAGTGAGCCAACCCACTCACTATTAGCAATGGGATAGATGAACCTAAGCTTGAGAAGTTGTTCAATCTCCTCCTTAATGATCTGCTTCAGTTTGGAGTTCAATCACCACTGTGACTACCTCTTTGGTTTAATAGAAAAATCTATGTAGATTTGATGTTGGCATATCCTAGAATCAATTCTATTAAGTTCAAGATATGACCAAGCAAGGGCTATCAACCATTTGTTGACCATCTTTAAAAGCATCTTTTTTTTTGCACAGAAGAAAGATTAGCATTGATGATAATCAGCTTTTCTTTATTCAAAAAAGCATATTCAATTCTAGCTGGTAGAGTTTTTAACTCAAGGGGCTCCTATTTGAATCTCTCATGGATTTCCAACTCTTCTCAATTGGTGTCATTAGGTTCATCAGAGAGTTGGTGATGGATTTTCTCTATTTTGTCCATTCCTTTAGTGTAGGCACTTTTTATTCCATGCACAAGATTGAATTGCTTTTAAATTCAACTATTAGCCATTGGGTGTTCTTCTAATTTGTGGCTACTCTATACAGGAACCTCTAAATTTCTCTGACATCTGCATACTACCTGCATGCTATGATTCTGGTACTTTTGATTATCCATAATTTCTACACACAGTGGCACCCTGTGTCATTATACACAATGCATGGAACATGCTTCCTCTCTATTTTTCCAAATTTATTTTCTTTGAAAATTTCTAAGGAGAGGTCTCTTATTTCCAACCATGCATCAATTGTACTTAGCCAAGTCCTTGCCATGATTATTGGGAAGTCCCCCTTATAGTTATTCATGTGAATCACTAGGAAGTTAGCAGGATATGATCAATCATAGTTGATGATCATAATATCCTCCACCAATCACAAGGGAACATTGATGGACTGATTTGCTTACTTAAGAAGAATGTTGCTCTTCTTGAGAGAAGGTAAGTTCTAGGCCTTGTACATTTCATGAAAGATCAAATTAACACCAAAACCTAAGTCTATAAGAGCCTCGCAAGGGTTATTTCCAATGATTTATAAGTAAATGAGGTGACTCCCAAGATTATATCTCTTCATGAGAAGGTGGCTAGCCTTTATTCAATCTATGACTATGTGGGTCAACATGATAGTGTGCACTTTGGGAGGCATTTCATTTGAAGGGATATATAAAGGTGTTGCTGAGGAGGAAGGAGGAGCAGAATCAACAACTATATATATCTATGAGGGCTTAGTAGGACTATTGATTCAAAGAAAGGATCTTTTGTGAGGCTTAATGTCTAAGCCACTCAATTGGGGAGTTGACCACAAGTTAACAACCCTAATGACATTTTGTTATTACAATGAGGTTGGAATTTTGTTGTGCATGGATGGAGTTGGTGGCAATTGAGTTAAGGATCTAGGTACATGTGTAGAAGGATGAGGAGGGTAATATGGAAATGGGGACATTCCTGTTGGAGATTGTGCTCTATAATACTTAGGAGGGTATTAGTGATGTTGAAAAGAAGCATAACTTGAATAATCACATGGAGAAGTGGGTTGTTGAACATAGTACCCATATGGATCTGGCTACCAATAAGGGTACTACTACCTTGATGGTATCATCCCCCATGATTGTGGATGTTGCCACTACTAGTACTACTTATGAGGTTAAGGTGGAGCCCCACTTAGATAGTAGGCTTATTGGTAGAACTACGTATAGTTGCCTTGAGGATAAGGAAATCTCCTTGAAGTTTTCCTTTTTTCCAATCTAGGATTTAAATCATATGCCTTAGATTCGTACAAGTGTGACACAATTGAGCAACATCCTTTATGATGCTTATATTGGTAGATGTCACATCCACCATCATCATCTATCTTGGAATCCACAATCACTTCAATGATAGTAGATTTTCCCTTATTCCTCTAATGGGCATGTTCAACTTCCTTCTTTCTCCTTTGATCATGACCACTACCTTGCTTTTTGGACTCCTCTACAATTTGTATAGTAATTTGAAACTTTTCTTCCAAAGAGTCTTATATTTTATCTACCTTTTTCAATATTTTAGAAATAGATTTTTGTATCGACAAGGTCTTGTATTACACCACTTCATCTAGTGGTGCCTCCTCCTCATTGTCACAAAATTTAACCTCACTTTTACAAATGAAAGGATCTTGATTGTACTCCTCTGAACTTTCCCTTTTCCTTAACTCATCTTCTTCTTTGTCCACTTACTCAATTAGCCTTTAAATCTAATGGACCCTTTTTTATAGAAGCCTCCCTTAGGCATAGACCCCAAGAGTTCTCCTTATTTATGTTCGAAGCCCATCTATGATATGGCATACCTACTCCCTTGAGAAAGGTCATGGACTGGGCATCAATGCAATAATGAGTAATATCTATCCATGTCAGCATCTAAGGATTCATGTATTTCTTACTTCTACCCTTGGATCTACTTTATCAAGTTAGAAACTTAAGAGCACATTTGATATTTTTCATTCAAGAGCTCAAGCATCATACTTAATCATCTAATTGATTTTGGTTTTATAACCTATACAAGATTTTATCCTCCTTAATATGTATCCTAGGGATTAGCTTCAACTTCTACCATTTTTGCTCAATGTTCTATAAGACACATGCATCATGAAAGGCTTGCAGATGATTTTATGGATTAGAATTGTATCCTCCTTAAAACATAGGAATATTATTCATGTCCAACTATTTGATCCAACTATCTTTCATGTGCCTTGTTGAAATCCTTATAGCCTCCACAATTTTCAACATATTTCTGGTGGCAAGCAAAGGCTCATCATAGTCATGGCCCCTATGATGACCATGATGCCTATGATGTCCTCTGTTGTTATCCCTTCATTCTTTATGATGGGCCTCCCTTGATTATCCATGCCCTTGGTCTCTACTATTTCAATGGGATCCATGATCATCTCTATTCCAATCACCTTCAGCATGATCTCTTTCTTTACTACTTCAATTTGAGTTGGAGAAGGAAGATGATGAGGATAGTAACTGTGAAGAGGAAGGAGAGCCAACACTAGCATGGTGTCTACTACTCCCTCTTCTGTGGTCCTAGCCATGATCACCATGTTTTTCATTATCATGGTGCTTATCATTATTCCTACCTTGACTCCCTCCCTTTGAGGCTCCATGGTCATGGAAACCATTCTTCCTAGAACTAGGGTTGTTTATAATTAACTATAAATTCTAGTTAAGGGTTCCTTCATTAAAGAGAAGGGGAGGAGAGCCTGTGTATTGAGAATCTCCCAAGAAGGGATCCTCTCCTTACTTTTAGCCTCATAGTAAGCCTTAATCTACTGATCTTTCTTTATTTTTGCATCTATGGGATGATAATCCTGGTACTCATGATCTTACACAACATATGTAGCATTAAGCCCTTATATGCCCAATCTCATGAGATTATGGAGTAGAATTGCAGGAACTAATCAATCAAGAGCCAACGTGATGTTTCCTACCATGTTCCTCCATCACAATTGTTTATCCTAGTGCAAGATGAAGGTAAAATCTAGAATATACTCATCTAGATGAGTATAGATCACTCTGCATTATTGGGGCACAGGTGGTTTTAAGCCTTCTTTCCTTTGATTGAAATTGTTCTTGAATAGTGGTAGAGAATGTTCCCTATGAGAAGATTCCATGTTAGTTTCAAATAAAAATAGTGTGCTTGTGTTATAATTATTTTTCTCACTAATTTTAACTTTAAGATTTGTTACAATGTTGCTGGATAATTTCACTAACTTCCTAGGTAGCGCACGTAGCTAACCTAAGTCCTCAGCAATGGTGCTAATGGTGAGTAGTGAGAAATCCAAAAAACCTAATCACCAAAATTCACTAAGTGATCTAATCAAATTCCATAGATTTTAGCTCTCTAAGCACACATTATCTAGATAGTGAATCTCAAGGATGTGACCATTGTCTTCCCAATTCTACTTGTGAGGTTCAATGACATGGTTAAGTGTAACTGAGGCATAGGATTTGTATAACTTTAATATTTTTCATTTAACTCACCTAAGTATAGAAAATAAAGTAATTAAATTTTTAATTAATCTAAGAACTAATTACTGCTTTATACTAATCCTAATACAAACATCCATTTCCATCTATTGTACATATCCTGAACACATTGTAATGCTACTAGGTTCCCAAGCATAAAGGCTATTGGGATTACCAAGCATTAGTGTATGTTCAAGGTGGTCATACTTATGTATAATAATTACTTGGTATTAATTAATTAATTAATTAAATGCATAAATAGTAAATTCTTTGAGTAAATAGTAGGCTAAATTTAAGTGCTACAAGGTTTATTAAGAAACTTCATCTTTATTACTATTCACATTGAAGTGTTCAAGTACATCAATGCTCAAATAAAGATCTATACACTTCTCAACTCCTCCTACAAGCATTTAGAAAATTTTCTAACTTTAGAAGAAACAAACTACAAGAGTTCAACTATGTTACTTAACAATTAATGCCATAAATGCAATGGGTGTGTGCATTTATATAGGAAATACTAGACACTCTATCAATGTGTATGTGTTGATGGGTATGTGTCAATAGGCATGTGTTGATAGGTACATGTCAATAGGTACACATCACCATGTACATGTCAATAGGTATGCAATGACAAGATCGCAGTGATGTGATCATGTTAACACAATCAAACCCATGACAACTCATTACTAAGGGTATCATTAGATCCATGCATAAATTAAGTTAACTATATAAAAAAGGATTTTTTTTTTGTAAATTTTGATAATAAAAAAACATTTAGAAAGAGAATTAATTAGTAGAAAAAAATTAGAAAAAGAAATGTTAATTAAGAAAAACCAAAATGGTGGCCTTCCTTCTAGAGCCTAAAAGGGCGTTGATATAAAAAATTTTGTCCCAAAGGTAAACTAACACATAATGCCCAAAAAGCACAAATTTGCAAGGTATTATCTAGGGCATCTTGCTTATCAAGACAACTCACCCAAGAATAAGTCTCGAAGGAAGAGCTAAATTATTGATATAAGAAGCATAAAAAATAAATTAAGAATCTTAAATTATTTACATTAGATTAAAATTTTGGATAGGGGAAGAGAACTTAAGTAGATTATAGGAGACAATAACCAAATTATAATAATAAAATAAGAAACTTAGTAGAGTCAAAGTTACAATGATGGTAGCTTATAAGCAACATAAGAACCAACTTAGTAGTAACTTGAAGCAATATCTATAGCACCAAGTAGTAGTCGCAAATAACAACTAGCAACAAGTTGTAGGGAGAGAGAGGTAGCAATAAGTAGCAGGGACAAAGAGGTAGCAAAAAGTAGCAATGTACAAATTAAAAAAAAAAAGGCAATAATGTCAAATTTTAGGTGATAGTACAAGTAATAACAAGTTGTAAAGAAAGGAGAATAAAGTGGAAAGTAGAAGAAAGAAGAAAATGACTTTTTTTCTAAATCTACCATGATGTCTTCTTTGTTTTCTTATATGGGCTTTTATAACCCTTATCATCCCTCTTCTCCTTCTTAATTTCCCTTGGAAGAGAGGCATAGATGTCATGTATCTTCATGCATGATAGTGAAAGATACATATTGATCTTTAAACTCATCTTCAAAATGTTCCTATAATCCATCAAATCTTTTTTATTATGTCTATCTTTTTGTTTCTTTTTATTAGCGTCACCTATTCATGAAAATAAAAAGAAAACCTAGTAAAGTAATTTTTAACTAAATAAAAAATTTATTATTATTATTATCATTAACAATGAGATGTTAACCTAATGGTACAAGTCTTTGCCTAGTAACTTCAAGTCACAGGTTTAAAACTACTAGGTATCATTAAGTTATAAACTTCTATAAATCGTGTGGGCATACATATGTTTTAATTAGTTCTAGTTCCAACACTCCCCATTATTATTATCATTACTTTAGTCTCTTAGAACTAAAAGAAATCTAGAGTTGAGGCCTTACAATGGTCAATGTTGTGCACAAAAACCCCCAACTTCTACATGTTAAAAATTAGTTTTGAACTTATATTCTTCTATGATGCAACTAGTCAACATCACCTCACATCACATTCATAATAGATGATGATCAAAACCTAACTACCAATCATAATTGGATTACAACCAATACATTAGCCTACTTCTAATAAAATCATGAGTTACGATATACTCATGATTTCTTCATAGTTTCAACATAAGAAATCTATCATGAGTCATAGCTAACTCATGATGCATTCATGCTAGTTGGATTAGCTACCCTATCCATCAAAGTGATCCCATTGATCTTGTAGCATCTCAATTCCAAGGTTCTACTCAACATCAATCACAATTACATTCAGGTTTTAGTTACCAGTTGCATTGGTTTTAATTCCCAACTTTAAGCATGTTACAACCAATGACATACTTACAACTAGATAAAAAAACTATCATAAAAATCCAAAGAGTACATTGTGACTTGTGGTCAACTTGTAGTTTAGTCATAATTCTATTTAACGAGCTATCAAAATTCCACCATGACCTATTCTAAACTTAGTAGTCAAGTCATGGTCTAATAAAAAGAGTTCAAAAGTCCAATTTTCATAGCAAAGAAATGTCCTCGTGGATCCTAGAATGCCTCTCTAATATGAACATTTTGAAAATGGACAAATTTTACTTCTAGTATTTTTGTATATATTTCAAAGTTAATTTGTCAAATGATTTTAAACTTAGCTTTATAAACCATGAAGAAAGGAAAAAAATCTTGAAATAAATAAAAATATATAACATAAAATAACATATTCATGATAAGTTAAAGTCCTTATGTTAATAAGTCCATTATATGATGGTTATGGGATGTTATGTTAGAATTGGTATATCTTATGGTGTCTAAACTTATGTTATTAATGTGTCTTCAATGCATGGAGCCATGATCATTAGTTTTATACTTATAATCATGTTCATAATGGCTATTATGATGTATCAATGTAAATAAATGTTGTTGTTATAGTGGTTATTATGTCGAGTAGTTGAGAGAATGAGAAAGGTAGCATTATGATCTTTATTATCATTTATGAACTGGTCCTTCCTTCCTTAAATAAGAAAGTTTTTTTCTTTTTAAAGTATGTTATGGGAGATCAATGTGAAAGATGTGATATTGTCAAGATAAATCTGATTAAAATTTTGCTCCACTTGTAGCATTGGTAAGATGCTTATTTTTCAAGTTATAAGGCTTGGGTTCAAGCCTCGGTGAAATCGCTCAAAAGATATTAGGCTTTTGCTCATCCATCATCCTCCTAAGATCTTGCCTTAGTTGGATGAGCATTGAGCCTTTGAATGATATCCTTTTGGTCTCCTTTCTTATTCTATTTATTATCCATTTGCTAAAATGATTTAGATCTTCATGAGCCTTAACCTATTAATTTTTCATTCTTGTACTAGCTATGTTTTAGTTGAAGAATTACCATGATGTGTTAATATTTTTTAAAAGATTTTCATAACCATTCTTTCATTCTTACAAATTGGTTAATCAAGATATCACATTCTTGCAATTTTTTATCTCAATATTTTTATAGTTTTCTTAATTTAGATTCAACATTATAATTTATGCTTGGTTTATCTAAGTTTAAAGTTTTAAGAGTTTTAATATTAAAATTAGTCACTAAACCTTCTTTTATTTAAGATAAAGTTTAAAATTTATGGCAGAGATCTATTTTGAAAGTGTTCAACTTTTATTTGGGCTAATATGAATTGATAAGACTCTACAATTGAAGAGTAATAACTCTTTTTACATACAAGGAGATCTTTGCACTATTGTAAAGATCTAAGATAATCAAGCCTCTTATCTCCATTTTAATTCATGATGGATTAAAACTCCATCAAATGGATGTGAATTCACCATTCCTCAATGATTTTTTTGAGGAAGACATTTACATCAACTACCTTGAAGGTTTCATCAATAAAGAATAAGAAGAAAAGGTATGTAAATTTAATAAATCTCTCTATGGTTTAAAACAAGCTTCAATAGCTTCATGTCAAAGAATAAATGATGATTTGATTAGTAGAGAGTACATGTTATTCCTGGTTGAGCCTACATGATAACACAAAATCATTGGCTCTCATTTTGTTATCATTTTATTATATGTAGATGACATTGTATTTATGGCCTTCAAAGATGAGCTTGTTGAGGAATTTTAAAAGGTTATGAAAAATAAAATTGATATGAAAGATCTTATGCAATGTAACTATTTCTTGAAAATCTAAATAGATCAAAGAGTTTATGGCTCCATTGATTTTTATTAAAGTAAAATTTTCCAAAGCATGTTTGAAAGGCATGACATGAAAATTTTCAAAGTTGTAAGGACTCATCTGTAACATCTTCTAATCTAAGCTTAGGCTAGAGAGTTATTACTTAGAAAATGAAATTATAATATAATAAAAATGATATGATGCTAAGAAAATTAATAGGCAAATTAGTAGGCATCAATACAATAAGTATAGAGAGGCAATAATAAAGAATAAATTAAATATAAAATTTGCAATTCAAAATGTTACTTACATACAAAATCTAATTTATTTATTGCCTAAGCCAAAAATTTTCCAAATAGAAATCAAGACAATGAACTACCATCAACCTAAATAGAAATCTAGTAATAAATTCTACATTGCTGTTCTAAATTCCAAACTTACATAAAGTAGAAAAGTAAAGTTGAACCTACACCAAAGATAGACAAGTATAAAGTTCACATATGTTAACCATAGGGCATATAAATATAAAAATACTAGTTGAACATTATAACTCAAAAATTACACTAGAATTATAAACTTAAACAAATGCTAAAAATGCATAAGATCTAATCCAAGCATCATCTTCTCCAACTACTCCTCTTCACTAATAACTATTTCTTCTAGAAGTTTAAAATAAAATAAAAAGTCCATTTTCATGATTGTGTAGCAAACAAATAATAAGTACTTCTTTAAAGGTTTTAGATCTAAGAATGAAATAGCTGGATAACTATGCACATGAATTATTGCATTCAAAAATATTAGTACCAAACACATATGCAAACCTTCAATCATTAAATAACCAATATTATATACTAAATATCTAAACCAAATTCCACCACGATCCAATCTATATTTATGAAAGCTAGCACTAACTCTCAATTTCAAAAATTTAGAAGTTGGAATGTTCACTTATTATGCATAGTAAGATTTTCAAAATCAAACTAAACCAAATACATAAAAAGCAATTAACCCTAAGGTTGTGGGAAAACACAACTAAATAAAGAAACTAATCAAAATTGTTCAAACTCATTGGCCAAGGCTCCAAGTCAACTACTGTTGAATTAATAACTCCTCTAATGTTAATTTTAAATCCTAATAGATTTTATCTATGATTTTTTCCCCTTCTCTCATCAATTCAATAGGTCATGACTATAGTTTTGGCATCAAAACTTAGTGTTCAGAGATCTAAGTATTTAAACAATCCTTTTCTTCACTATTCCTTAATTTGATATTTTCATATGAAGTGTTAAAACTCACATCATGATCCCTAATCTAGGTTACAATGAAAGTCACAATAGTTGTACAATTGTTGAAAAGCACCTCATAATTTGTGTTTCCACCATAGAAATATTTCCCTTTTGGATACTTGCTATTGAAGAAAGAATTAGGTCTAAAAAGTCTAAAATGATATGGGAACCCTAGGTGATCAACCTAGAAACTTGGCATAGATTAACAAATTTTGAACTAGGTAAAAGTAAAATAAAATTCATAATGTCATCTTAACATGAAAATATAAAAATAGATCAGGATCCAAATCAGAAAATTATAAAAATTCATTTCATCAAGCACATGCCATAGAATCTCATTCTATATTAACCATAAAGATCCAAAACCCAAAAATGAGCATCGTAGTCAATTTTTCTACCTCATTAGAAGCACTACTAGTAGAAACCTAAGTAAAGGTATAAGGTCAATGATCAAATTGAAATGTAATCTAAAAAGAAAAGATAATAATAAAAGTACTCACATAGATTTGAAAAGCTACACTAGCTTGGTTGTGACTCTTCTCCTATTCAACAAGGTCGTCCTTTCTGGTTTTATCTTCCAAATGTCAATGAAGGAAATAAATGAACTCTAATGGAAGGATTTCCAAGTATTTATACTCACAAGGGCATGCTAGTGTATAGCTACTAGGTTTTTACTAATGAATAACTAAATCCCAAAAGAAAATACATAAAGCCTAATTCTAAAATTAAAATATAAATTCTAAATCTAAAAAGGGTCTATATCCAATGTTAACCCTCTAAGCACCCCCTAGATGTCATATAGCAAGCTATATAATCAAAGGTCTAAGATTCAAATCCAAATATAACTAAGGAATATTATCCCATACTATCACTCTAGGTACTAAAATATAAATGTATTAATCAAATACTATATAATTATAAGAGCCTGTCATACACACACAACCAAAGCATACCACATTCTTGATGTGGAATCCCATGTATCAATGATCCATCGAATACCTAATACCTACTTATGCAAAACTTTAACAAAAGAATTAGTGCATATATGCTTAAAATAAAATAATTTAAAATGTTAATTACACCTTATAAAAATTATAAGGAAAATAGCTTGAGCATATAAATAAATCTAAAAATATCATTAACGAGCATGGAATACCAATGTATAAGATACCAAAACTCCAATAAAGGGATTAGTACACATATACTAAAATAAAATAATTTAAAATATTTATTACACCTTATAAAAATAATTACAAGGTACATAGCTTAATCATATAAATAAACCCAAAAAATACAATTCATAATCATGGAACTCAAAGGTATAAGGCATCAACACAAGGCATAAGCTAGAAAAACAATATATCAAAGGTTCATGCCATAAGACATACCAACTAGAAAGGGGTATCTAGATCTAGGATGTTACATCCTCTCCCTTTTAGCCTTAAATTTTTGAAGAATGTTAAATCTCCTCTTGTATATGTCTTACATTATAGGAGTATTATTGGCTCTCTAAGTTTCCTTTACCATACTAGATATGATATTGAATTTGCCACCTAAATTTCAAGTAAATTTATTTGTTGAATTTAGGAAAAGCTATATGGATGCCCTAAAACATCTTCTAAGATATATTATTGGAACAATTATAAATATTGATTTCTATTTTGATACAATAGATGATAAATTTTGTAGCCTTTAGTAATGCTAATTAATGTGATGATGTGGAATATAGTCTTCCATGGTAATGATCTAATTTATTAGAAATTGATGAAATTTGATATGTCAGGTAGCTAAGTCATGGAGATATGATGATGCATCATTCATCATTTTTTCAAGTGTATTAGTTTGCTAAGTTATCTGAGATATTGTAGATGCTATGTTGCATCTATGTTGTAGCATCCCCATTAATATGTCTTAGTTGGCTAGTACATCATAGATACTACATCGCAAGTGCTATATTATAGATGCTATATCATATCTACTATAACTTAACTACATCAACACATCCTCATCAACGCATCCCCATCAATGCAACCAAATGAGTTAATACATCCTTATTGATATAATGTATATATTTTCTTATAAATATGCAAGCACCAACTGCATATTTGTTACAATTTGATCAATAGTATAACCAAAATATTGCAATTTTCTCCCATAATATTAGAAAATAATTAGTGAGTGCTTCTAGCATAGATTTGAGTCAATTATATGATGTCTTGTTTGAGTAATAGTGTACTTGGACACATTCCATGAATGGTAATAAGATCAATATTGATTCATATTCATTGCAACACTCTAACTCAGAATAGATTTACTTTCAATGTAATTTACTTTCTATGTACTTAGTTTATATTTATATTTTCATGCATGTTGATCAATTAATAGAAAAAATGTGATGAGTTTTGAACATAAACATGTATTCACTTGGTAATTCCAACAATGTTATTACTTAGTTTGTCCAGTAACATAACACTTGGTAATCACAATAGTGGGTACATGAGTTCAGGATGTGTATGATAAGTTGGAAATTGATACTCATTGCCCCTAGGATAATTTTAGATTTAATTTTATTATTAACTAGATTAAATAATTAATTTCTATGTTACTATTTAGTTAGTTTAATACCACAACAATATCAATAATCATATGCCTCACTTTGGTCTAAATCATATGTGATAAAGCTACCACTAATCCAAGTGAAAAGATAATGACCTATAATCAATGCTTAATAATCTATATACCACACTATTTCTATGTATAAAATTTGACTAGATTGCATGTGAGTGCTTGTGATTCATATGATTAGGAGTAGAAAATACTTGCTACTCATCATTGGCACCATTGTTGACTGGTGTTAGTGATATAAATTAGTTATATTATAAATGGTTGTTATAAAAGCATTAATGATTTATCTTGTAGGAAATATTAGTATTTTAAGTCATGTACACATTATTAATTAAAAACATGTCCCCTTCACATAGGGCTAATAAACTATCACATGGTGAGAACACTAATAGGAGAAATGATAGGATTTGTATTGAAGAGAATTGGACTAAACCACTATAATTAGGGGTCTAATATGCTCATTCTAACCCTTACTATATTCAAATACTATGTTTAACTATCACAAACAACTCTATAGATGATGGAACAAGTTCTAGAATAAGGAGGAGCTCAATGCCTTGTACCTCCTCTAAACCTAGAAGAGATAAATCAACAAATCATAGGGGAAGATATAGGAGCCATGTGATTCTCCTAGTTTACCACATTCCTCTTCATCTTCAACATCTACTTCTAATGAAGATGAACATAGGTATGAAGATAGAGTTTTACTAGGGATCACAACAGAGATAGAAATAGAAATCAACAACAAGATATCAAGTACCAAAGGGAGCATAGACAAGACCATCAACATTACACAAATAGAAGAAATTTATTACCATGATAGTTATGATGATGGTAAACTCTTGTTGGCTACCAAAAGCATGATATATATTAGGAAGGCAATTAAAATACTCCATAGGCATTAAAGGAAAAGCTGCATCAAATGACATAATATGAATAACATTTTTAAATTTGATGAAGGCTACAATTTTGATTCATGACTTTATTTATAAGTCTTCCATGATGTTTGCACCTTGTAAAATATTGAAAGTAAGTGGAAAAAGCATACTCTTTCCTAGGATGCTAATAGAACAAGCTGAAAATTAGTATAGATCATTAGAACCAGGTTTAATCCATTAGTGGTTCATAATGCTTAAGCTCTTCAATTAAAAGTACCAAACTTATTCGAGCATTGATGTACTTGAGCACACTGGTATGAATGGAAATAAAGACAAGCCTTTTAATCAAACCTTTTAGCACTTGGAATAGATTAATGATTTATTTCTGCATTTACCATTTTTATTAATTATGGGATTAATTAAGATAAGTAAGAATTTAATTAATTAACTAATTAAGATAACTAGATTAAATACATAAGTATGACCACTTTGAGCATAACATACAACACTTGGTAATCCTAATAATGCTTAATGCTTAGTAATGTAGCAGTGTTGTATGCATTCAAGATGTGTACAAAAAGTGGGAACAGATGCTTATGTTAGGATAGTTCATTATTAATTAGCAATCAGATTAGCTAAATTGGTTAATAAATTGAGTTTCAACTTGTTATCAATCTTACCCAAATAAAATATAAAATAATAAAAATCATATGTCCCAATTACACTTAACCATACAACTAAGCTTTGCAAGTGTAGTTGGGAAGATAATGATCATCACAATTAGATTTTACTTCCTAGAACTAGCATACTTAGGAACTTAAGGTCTATGAAATTTGACTGAATTGCATGTGAACTCTTGTAATTCATATGGTTGGGCATAGGATATACTCACCACTCATCATTGGTGCCATTATTAGGGACCTTTTGTTTGTTACATGCGCTATCTAGGATTTAGTGAAAAATTATTTAACATAATTGGAATGAACCTTAAAGTCATATCATACATCAAAATAACTACAATAATTATAAGAAAGCACACTACATTTCTTATCTTCTAACATAAGATGTCTTCTTCTCACAAGAGTGATTCTCCACCGAAGTCTGATAGAGTAAATCAGTAGGTACCCCAATAATAAAAAGTGATATATTCTCATCTTGATGAGTATGTACCAAATTTCACCTTTGTCTTACACTAGGATGAATAATTGTGGTGAAGAGACATTGAGGACAACATTGTGTTATTGCCTGATTGATCCATTTCTATAATGCTTCATCAAACTCTTATGTGGTTGGGCATCCAAGGGCTTCATGTTGAATATGTTGTGCAAGATAGTGATGCTAGCGATTATCATCCCACTAATGCACAATGTCTAAGGGATTGTTAGCTAGAGAAACATTATGAGTCTGTGAAGGGAAAGTAATCCAATGGTTCCTCATTCTTGATGTGCCAAAAAGGTGGTGGAGACCCCTCTCTAATGGTTTTCCATACAGAGAGACTCCTCTCTTTAACTTTGGTGAAGGAGGTCAAAACTAGAACTTGCAATCCATGATACATAATCCTAGTTCTAGCAAGAACAAATCCCATGACAAAGGGGGAACTAGGTAAGAGTCATGGAAAGGATGCAAGCAAGAAGCATGATTATGATCATGGTTGTGTCCATTGAAGAATGGGTGGCAAGCACCATGATGGTGCTAGTCCTTCTTCCTCTTCACCTTCATTGTCATCTTCTTCCTATTCTAGCTTAGAAAGCAATCACAAGGGAAGTGATCATGATGGACGTGACTAATAGGATCAAGATGATCATAGGGACCATCAAGGAAGTCATGATCTAGGGCATGGGCATTCAAGAGAGGCTCATCATCAAGAATGAAGGGGTGGTAGAGGGCATCATAGGCACCATGATCATGACTATGATGAACCTTTTCTCATCATCTAAAGCATGCTAAACATCATCGAGGTAGTGATAATTTCAAGAAGGCACGTGAAAGATAGAAGGGTTAAGAGATTGGATATGAACAACATCTCCAAGTTTGAGGGACAATATAACTCTAATCCACAAAATCATTTGCAATATTTTCACGATACCTATGCCCTACAAAACATAGAAAATGACTTGAAAAAGCTTAAGTTATTTTTCAAGACAGTCATCAAAGAAGCAAAAAGCTAGTATCGATCCTTGGAGCTAGAATTAATTCATATATGGAGTTCAATGCTCGAATTATTCAATGACAGGTATTAAAATTACTCCCTAATGTCCAATATGAGAAGGTAGATCCAAGGTTGAAAGAAGGGAGTGCATGAGTCCTTGAATGACACCATGAATAGATATTATTTCTTATTACATCAATTCCCTAGCCATGGTTACTCTCAACAAGAATAGCTTTACCACATCATAGATGGACTTCCCTCTGAAATGAGGAGAACTCTTGGGATTTATGCCCAAGGAAGACTATTTGAGTTAAGATGTCATTAGATCCAAAGGCTGATAAAGTAGGTAGCAAAAGAAGAAGGAGTGTTAAGGAAATTCAAAAATGCATAAGAATATAATCAAGATCCTTCCATTTGCAAGGGGAGGTCTAATTTTGTAATAGTGAGGAGAAATTACCACTTGATGAGATGGTGAACTAAAAAACCTTGCTAATTCAGAAATTTACCTCTAAAATTTTATCTAAGGTAGATTAGTTGTGGGACTTTATGGATAGAAAATTTCAAGCTATTCTAAAAATTGCTAAAGAGTCCAAAGAAAAGAAAAAGGAAGCTCAACATGCTAATCAAAGTGTTAAGGGAAAGATTTTTGCCGTAAAGAATATTGCAAAAACTAAATTAGATAATGATGATGGGTGACATTTTCCAATATGAACATCGTAAGGGATGTTGCCTTATCATGTTACACTTATAGGAGTTTGGAATGTATGCTTTGAATCCATGACTAGCAAAAAGACAAACACCTAGAAGATTGCCTTATCCTCAAGGAAATCCTAGGCAATTTCATCAGTAACAATAATATTATGCAAGTGGAACTCCACCATAATTGTACGAGTACTATCAATAGTGGTAGCAATCATAGTCATGGGTGTTGCCACCACCAAGGTAGTAGTAGCTTTATAGACAATCAAATCCATATGGGTATTATGTATAGCAACCCCTATCTTCACGTGCCTTTTCCAATCATGTTTCTCCTTTTCAACATCACTACTATCCTCCTGAATACTATAGAACTTATTCTCAACATTTTAGGAGGGATACCACATTCCATCCTTATCCTCCTCCTATTCCTATAGCTATTCCTTCATCCTCAACGTAGCTACCACCTACTCCATCTATGCAAGGTGAACTTCTAGCCTAGTTGCAGGAACACAATGCTACCAAGGCCATCAATCTAAGCTAGTTAATCAACCAAGTGGTTCAAAACCTCATGCTCATAAAATACCATTTTTCAACCCAACAACCCTACTAAGCCCTCACAAACTTAGGCAGCTGGTCACCTTGCGCCTTCCTCATTTTCTACAAACCATTCCATCAGGAACCCTTCAAACCAAATATTGCTCTAAATTCATAATATTATGCTTACTCATGTTGTATCTCATTGAATCCAAACTGTCAACCTTCCTACAAAATTAGCTGATCTTGGGAGTCCTCTTATCTATTTATAGATTGCTATGAATGAACCATGTAAAGCTCTTCTTGATTTAGGTTTCGATGTTAACTTGATTTCTCAAGAGATGTATACTACCTAGAACCTACCACCTCTCAAGAAGAGTAATATCCAATTAAAATTGATAGATCAATCCATTACTATTTCATTGGAACTATTAGAAGACATTGTGACCACTATCTATGGATGGTCTTATCCTATTGATGTAAGAATGACCATCAGATACCTTTCCCTAGAGATATCTAAGGAAAATGCATTTGAAAAGATCAAGAAGAAACAAGTTCCATGCATCGCGTATAGTAATATAGGGTGCAATTACATGTAAAAAATTTGGTCCATAAAATGTGCATCTATTTCTGTATGCAAGTAATATGCACATAAAGTAGATATTCAAAGGTGTTTGTATGAAGTAGCCACAAAACAAGAGGGCACCCAATGGCTAACTACTAATTTTGAAAACAACACAATGTGCACAAAGCCTACTGAGAGCTTAACATGCACTTATGTCGTAGGCATAGATGGACTAGAGCAAGTTCATCACCAAATCTTTGATAATGAAAATAATTATACCAATTTGGGAGAGTTGAAGATCCCTAAGAATTTTAAACAAGATCCCTTAGAGTTAAAAACTCTACCTACTAGTGTGGAGCATGAATTTTTGAGAAATGACAAGCTAGTAATAATCAATGTCAATCTTACGCCTAAATAGAAAAAATGTTGTTGAAGGTGGTTAACATATGGTCAATAGCCTTTGATTGGTCATATCCTAAACTCACAGGGATTGATCCTAGGATATGCTAGCATAATATCTACACTGATCTAGCCATGAATCCAAAGAGATAGCCACAATAGCAGTTAAACCAAAATTCAAACAAATCATCAAAGAGAAGATTGAGCAACTCCTCAAGGTAGGGTTCATCTACCCCATTGCAAATAGTGAGTAACCCACTCATGATAGTGCCAAAAAATGGAAAATGGTAGCTTTTTATTCACTTTAAGTTGTTAAACATGGCAACATTCAAAGATCATTTTCTGTTGTCATTCATTGATTAGGTGTTGGACACCATATCTGGGCATTGCTATTATAGTTTTCTAGATGGCTATAGTGGCTATAAACAAATCCAGATTGCACCAAAAGACTAGGACAAAAAAAACATTTAGAAGTCCCTAGGGGACTTTTGCATATCGGAAGATGCCTTTTAATCTATGTAATGCTCATGCCACTTTTAAACACCTAGTCTTAAGCATATTTCAGTAGAAAATTGGTAGTAGAGTGAAAGTATTTATGGATGACTTCTCCAGTTATGGTGCTACATTCGAGCAAGCCTTTGACTACCTTGAGCAACTACTCAAAATATGTATGGTAACAAAATTGCAGCTCAATTGGCAAAAGAGTCATCTAATGGGCAAAAGGGCATTATATTGGGGCACAAAATTTCTTAGAGAACTATTGAAGTCGACCTTGAAAAGATAAGTTTCATTCAAGGAATAACTAGCCAACCAGAAACTATTAAAGATGTTTGGTCATTCCTTGGACACACTAGCTACTACCAACAATTCATAGAGAATTTCTCTAAGATTGAAAAATCATTGGTCAAGATAACAAAGAAAGATGTTTCATTCATTTGGACCAAGGAATGTGAAAAATCATTCTAGAGCCTCAAGAAAAAGCTCATAGAGACTCTAATTCTACAAGCACTTGACTGGTCAAGGCCATCTCAGATCATGACAGATGCATCTACTTACACCTTGGAAGTTATGCTTACATAGTTGGATGATTGAAAATGCCCATATTATATCCAATGTGCAAGCCGAAGCACTGTGGGTATGTAGCCCAATTACAACACCATAGAGAAAGAACTAATGGCAGTGGTATATGCTCTAGAAAAGTCCAAGAACTATGTTCTTAGATATAAAGTGTTTTTACACACTGCATAAGCCACAGTGTCATTTGCTTCCTCATGAATATGACAATGATAAGTGTCCATGTCATATGGTGGCTTGTCATCTTGTAGAAATTCAATATCATGATGGTAAATCAAAAAGGGACTACGAATGTGAGTTTTTGATCACTTTTCTTGGTTGCAATAGAATAAAAAAGAGGAGGAAATCCCACTCTCTAATAAATTTCCTAATGAACTCATCTTTTTTCATGAAATTAATGAACAAGTGCCCACAGAATCAAAATGGTATGATGACATCCTCAATTATCTTCTCACTTAGGAAATGCAACAAGATTTGGACTACAAGAAGAAATAATAGTTTCTTCATGAGGCCAAACACTTCATGGAAATCAATAGACACCTTTACAAAGTGTGCATCGATGGATTGGTTTGTTGGTATGTACCTAATGCTAATCAACTGCGAGTTCTCTAAGATTCTCATGAGGGTCCTTATGGGGGCCACTATGTTAGGAGACTCACAACCATTAAGATCCTAATTGTAGGGTATTATTGGCCAGTCATCTTTAAGGATGCTCACTAGTTTCTCTAATCTTATGAACACCATCAATGAGATGGTGGGATCACTACAAAAATGGAGAATCCTTAATAGTGGACTCAACCACTAGAACCCTTTGACATATGGGGCATAGATTTCATGGATCCCATAACACCCATGTCCAACAGAAAGGCTTATATTATTATAGCTATTGACTACTATACCAAATGGGCAAAATCAACATCCATTGTTGATTGGACATCATCCACTACTACTCAATTTGTATAATAGCATATTATAAATAAGTTTGGAGAAGCACATGCACTAATTTCTAACAATGGAACATACTTCACAAGAATCACTTTTTGGAAACTTCTACAATGCTCAGGGGTTGAACATAAATTAACAACCCCTTACCATCCCCAAGCCAATGGTCAAGAAAAGGTTACTAATAGGGATATCATAAAGATTCTAACAAGAACTGCTAGCAAATATAGGATATATTGGAGCACAAAACTCAATGATGACCTTTGGGCCTACCACTCAACATGAAAACTTCCTATAGGCTACTCTCCCTATGAGCTAGTGTATGAAAAAATACCAACTCTACCTATCCAATCCAAGCTCTATATACTTTCAATAGCCTATGACTTAGACCTTGACCTAAGTTTGGCACACAAAGAAAAATTGATCAATCTAAATGTGCTAGACAAAAATCAATTAATGGCCTTGTCATTCAATGAAGTGCACAAGGCATTTAATAAACAAAAACATGACCTAAGAATCAAAAGGATTAAACTTCAACCTAAAGACAAGGTCCTCTACAAGAACCCCACACATGTTCCTCAAAAAACAAAATTTCAAACATTGTAGAAAGGGTATTATATAATTAATGAAACCTTTTCTTTTGGGGTCATGATCATATACAAACCTAAAAGCCTAGACAAGAAGTAGTTAGTCAACATCCAATAGGTAAAACCTTTCCACGAGCCCAAGGGAGCCAATACAATAAATACCTCAATAGATGGGCAACTGTGCTCAGTTTTTCAGATCTCCTCCTTCCAACTCAATAATGGGGGAGATGGCTATCCATGCTAATCATATATGTGACTCTTCAATTTTACTATTTTTTGTTTCACACATTTTTTATTTTTTATTTTTTGCAAATTGTTTATTTTACAACTTTTTAATTTTAAAATTTTCTCCTAATTTATACCATTTTCTATTTTACATCATCATTAGTACATTTAAATTTTTCTTTAATATTTTACACTTTCTTATATATTTTACTTTATTTTAGTGTGATTTTTAATTTCTATTAATAAACATGCTTTGTGCCAATAAGACATAGTGGTGTTGTAGCTATTACTAATGGTGGTTTGCACTTGATGTTTTTATTTGCTAATGTCTAGGTTCTATTTTTGAATTTTTTGTACCAATGGTAAAGACATGGTTTCCTTTTCAAGGAAAAGGTAGTGAGACCACAATATCCACCCATCCACAAAAATATATGGTTTTCCTCATTTTGGGAATATGGTGTCCCTTTCATTAAATAAACCTTTAATAAATTTGTGACCTTGGTGGTTTCCAAAATTAGGAAGGATTCAAATGTTTGCAAAGGGTGTGGCTTCAAGGGGACTCAATCCTCTTTGTACTCTTCTACTTACTTGGGTGCATGAGTGTTTTCATGGATTTCTTACCATTCTGTGTTGACCATAAATAGGAAGTTAAATAAGCCTTTGCATGGTGTGGTTCCCTTCCAAAAATTAGAAAAAAAATAAAAAAAAATAAAAAAAAACATGATTGGAATTCAAATCACACACCTTAGATAAATAAATGGGCTACAAGCACTAGTTATGGGACTAGAAAGACATATTACTCATGCCTAAAGGTCTACTCTAACTAAGGCCCTCTCTTACTTCCTACTTATCTTTTCTTCTTTTTAAGGAATAATGGTTGTTCTATGGAAGCACTATTATGTCTCAAGGGGGTGGATTGCTCTTGGAGTGGTGATGCAAAGTCACTAAAAGTAGTTGGTTTTGGTCTAGATTGAGGATGGATCTTCTCAAGTCATTTAAACACAAATCCACAAGGGACTTCTTATGACCTCAATTCAGAACTCCATTCCACCTTCTTCATCATGCATCCATGCTAGCCATAACTTATCTTACTATTAGTGTCCATGTTCTTATTTGGTGTCTTTGTCTAACATACTTGAATTCTTTGGTAGAATCTTCTAGGTTTTGGTCCTTAACTATCATAAACCATTAATCACCTATGGCATCCACAAACTTCTTGGATTGAGATTATANCGACCTAACACTTTGAAACAAGAATGACTCAAGCCCTTTTGAGCTTTCGGGAGGCAAAATTTGGCTAAGGCATGGAAACCGCGCTCAGCTAAATCAAGCCAGCTTGCTCATCTCATCAAGTTGGAAGCTTTCCCACAGCGTGACCAACTCTTGGAGTCTCAAAACTGAGCCAAAACAATCTAATCTACAACGTGCAAGTCATCCTTAGAGCACATCCTTGATAGCTTCCAACCCCAACTTATGGAATGCTAGATTTCAACTCAAAATTGCAAGTTCTTGCAAATATTTTACATGTCATGCTGCATGTCACGCTACAGCATGAATATAGCATGACATACTCAAAATGATTCAGACAAGTCACGTCCAGGCTCAAACTTACAGATTTTAGGTCACTCTCAGATAGACAGTAGTTGCACTCAAGAAAAAGGCCTCAAAAATCAAAATTTGGAGCAAAATGCATCATTTCACCTCACACACGCTGCATGTCACATTGTGGTCATGCTGTAGCATGACTCTAATGTGACCCACCACAAATAACTCGAAACAAGACACTTTGAGGCTCAATTCATCAATCACAGGCAGGCAATCCTTTCACTTCAAAAATCAGTCTTTAAAATGAAAGATTTGATGAAAATTTGTTAAGTCACACTGAAGTCAAGATGAAGTCATGCTACAGCATGAGTGTAGCATGACTATAGCATGTGCACACTGAAGACATACTACGATAAAGTCAAGGCATGCTAGAGGTCCTGGTCAGCCATAAGACGACTTAAGCAACCATGGAACCACAGAAACACTTAGATCGACATCATGCACCAAGCAAGTCAAAAATCTAGAAGTTTCAAGCAAGCCAGAGTCAATTTCTCTTATTGTACATTGTAAATTTTCATTGTTTGCAACCTTGATAGGCTCTTATGCTCCGAATTGCATGTGCTTCCATAAGCGTAAGCCAGCTTGAGCAAGTTGTCACACGTTGTAAGCTAGCTTGAGCAAGTTTTCACATGTTGTAAGCTAGCTTGGGCAAGCTGTCACACGTTGTAAGATACAATGCACATGGTCCAAAACGTAGCTTGCCGACACACATCCAACTCATGCACAACTATCCATTGGACATGTGTCACTAGATCCATTTTTCTCTCATCCCTCAATCGTTGGTTCCATTTTTGAATTCCACACTTGAGCCCAACCAAACCCTATAAATACCCTGTCAATTCACATAAACCAGGTGGGAAATTTTGGAGTTGGACAGCTTAGGAAACTCAGACTAGCAATCCTTGGGTGCTTGGGCACACCTAAATCTTGGCATCCAAGTACTTTTGACACACATCATATCACATCATCACATCACCCTGGGGCTCAACGCTTAACCTGCCATCCACACATGCAGCTACGCTTTGAACAATGCACATCTTTTTTAAGCAATATAATATAGTTCATTTTGTCGGCCATTTATTCTTGTTACTCCATGCTTTACATTTAGTTTACGTTTGGTTTACATTTTATTCACAATACAGTTTCTGCATACATTTCTGTTTATATTTTATGTGCATTATTTACGTTTTAAGACATCAGTTATGATAACCCTAGCGTAAGCCATTAGTTTACGCTCGGGGAAGTCCTTATTTGATTTGCGTGCAGACTATCCAAGGCACTCTGCCTTCGTTCCCTTTTCCAACTTACCCTTAAGAAAAGGCAGGGTCAGCTATGTCTACTTGACGATATTTCGGTGTTTTTTTTCCCTTCCAGCCTTACACCGATGATTTAGGTCAGTATAGTAAATTGGCGCAAGAAGGAGGGCCAACTTGCTTATTGTCTGTTAAAACATCGATCATGCTAACTTTCAAAACTTATTCATCTTGTCCCTATGAGTCTCCCTGTCATAGTTGTCACGTTGTCCTATAGTTGTCACATTGTCTTGCAGTTGTCACGCTGTAGTTGCAGTTGTCACAGAAAATATTGTTATGGGTGTAATTTTGGGGCAAAGAAACTGGTGTTGGGATATTCCAGAGACATTAGCAAACATCCGCTACCGGTGCAGAAAATATTCCAAAAATACAAATGTTTTAGTGTTACGCTCTTTTGCAGGCTCGTGATTTTGCAAAATGCCCAAAACCCTCACTCACGCAGTTGTTAGCAATACAACAAACCATGGGATTCCTGGGCATGGGTCTGTGGAAGGCATACACAACAGCAAAATTATACCTGTAACATCGTCGTCTGAATGTGCTCCGGATGGCTAAATGCCAATTTTACCTTTCAGAATTTTTCTCAATGCAGCCCTGTTCACGGATTCCGCTAACGATTTGGTGGGTTCAACAATAGAATTGGAGAAATTAGGCAAGAATAATTGTAGAATTGATGAGGGTTCTTTCGTTGCCGATGCAAATTCAGCATTTGATGGGAGTTTTGGGTGTCCTTGGAAGAATTCGTGGATCTGTTTTCCGTCATTAAGGCTTTCGGCAGGGTTAAGTTTGCAATGGCGCCAACATAACACGACTGTGATGGCTGTGACGACGACGACGACGGCTGCGACGATGACGACGACGGTTGCGACGACGGCTGCGACGGCGGTGGCGAAGCAAGGCATGAAACCCTGGCTGCAAGCCTGCACAGAACCAGGCCAGAAAAACCCTTGGTTGAAGGCGAGCGCAGTAGGGCAAGTGCAGCTGCGATTGGAAGACGACGACCAAAATTGCAGAGCCTAAAATTTCCAAATCATATCATCATCAAAACTTGCAGGCATTTTCAAGAAGTAGAGGTTACAACATTTATGGATCCGTACGTAACACATGGCAATGTTTCCTGACACGGCGGCTGAGTCTTCTCCTGTGAAGGCAGTTGCTGGTAACGATTTTTGGCCAGAAAAGATATTTTGGATCAGTTGCAGGATCGGTGGCTTTGCCTTTGGGCTCATATTTCGGGTCATTCCGAATTTTAAT